>BKCP01006926.1:172239-184839 GCA_008636005.1 Striga asiatica | reverse complement strand
AGAAAAAAAAAAGAAGAAATATATATATATATATATATATATATATGGTAAAAAGAAAGAAAATAAATTAGGAAAATATGGCCCTCGAATCTTGATATTTCTTATTTTCATTGATCTTGTTGAGTCTGTTATTTTTCATTCCCAATATAGCCTCCTCCAAAGGCGGCGGTGGTCAGTGGACTCCTCTCACGCGGCACGAAATCAAGAGCAACGACATGATTGCGCTCGCAAATTACACAGTGATCGAGCACAACAAAGAGAAAAAAATGAATCTGGTATTCGAAAAACTGTGCAGCGGCTACAAACAGGTGGTCTAGGGACATAAGTACAATCTGTCTGAAACAACCACCGATTACGATAATTGCACAACACCTATCTGGAGCTGCGACGGCGTTCTCGGGAGCTACAACGCGGTCGTGTGGGTCCAGGACTGGAAGAACCTCACAAAGCTCGTGTCCTTCAAAAAGATTAAATGAATAAGGGGTAACGTGTAATCTTGAATAAATTTTAGATTAAAAAAATATGTACTCCTTGAAAGAGAGCTTGCTTAATGAAAGAATTTCAGGTGAAAATGAATAANGCATTTGGTGTTCTCTTCTTAATTTTGTTTTCAATTTCTCGTTTGATAAAATAGGTACTTGCATGTGTGGAGACTTGAGCAATGTCAAATAGAGTTCTCAATAGTATGATATTTATTAGTACATTTGTTAGAAGGGGATAGGTACCTTATTATTATTATTATTATTATTATTATTATTATTATATTATTATTATTATTAATTATTATTTAGGTTAGAAGATCAAACAAAAAGTTGAATGCAAATTTGCATCGTATATCTTCGCTTAATTAACTTGAGTGTGATATGTGATGCTTGGTAGAGGTGATTTATTCAATGCAAAACGCTATGGAGTTTTATAGTGACCGATTTATTAAGGACAAATGTAAATTTGCATTGTCTTTCGAATGAATGAGAAAACTAAATTTATGATTCATAATCCTCAATGTAACTAATTTTTTAAATTGTAGATTAGTACAACTATTTGACGGTATGGAATGGGGTGTGTTCAATTTTGTTCTTCCTTTTCTTTGTTGTTGATAAATGTGAACTGTGAATGGAAAATGGTAAACTTAACCATATCTAATAAATCTTCAAAGGCATCATGATATAAATTAAAGCAGTCATAATTAACTTTTATGATTTAGCATAGTAAAACTTTAATCATGATGAAAACGTTGAATTCGTAGATCCCAAACTGATCCTAGTAATCAATATACGCCGAATTAATGATCAATCACTATAGATTCTCGAGACGTGAAAGATGTGGACATGTATGATGAATGCATCCTGTAATTTGTCAATAATTGTAAAGAGTTAATGATCAATCACTATGATTCTCGATATGTGAAAGATGTCGACATGTGGGATGAATGTATCATGTAATTTGTCAATAATTATAACGAGTTGCACTAGTACATTTTAGATGTATTGAATGAACCTACAGAAAGAAAATTATTTAATACTGACTAAGTAAATAATCTAGACCTTAGTAATTGTTGCATTCTCTTAGCCTATATGATAATAAATGTAACACCCCAAATCAGAAATATTGTTAAGAACGGCTTCACTGCTCAACTATAAGTGATATCCGTAATTTTCAGAAATTCCGAGTTATATTTCGTATGCTAAATGCTCTATTTATTTTCTAAGTTTGATAGATCACTCTTTGGGAAAATTCTATATCAAGTTTAAGTCAAGATCAATCCATTAATTTGGGTTGTTAAATTATAGCTAATCGACTCGAGAATTTATTTGGTTCGAACCCTAGTTTTGGTTCCGAGTCATTTCTCTAGTCGTTTCCGAGCATAGCCAAGTCTTGGTATTTTTATACTTAGAATAATTTCTAAGTGTATTAGAATATCAAAGTCAAGTCTTGAACATTTAAATCGAGCCCTAGCCCATGCTCGAGCCACTCGTGCCGAGTGCTCGCGCTGCCGCGCATGCACTACCACCCGAGCCAAGACCGAGTCCGTTGCCACCAACCCTTCTTCAATCTTATGGATTAAACCATGCATGAAAATTAGAGAGTGCATTAGAGATATTTCAAGCCTAAGTCATGCCTAAGAGTCATTAGCACAAGTCAAACTTTATTAGCCTTATTATATTCATAACCTAGCATGGGTGGGATTGTTTTTTTTTTTTAAGTCCTTGTAAGAGTGTGTCTTTCACTCAACCTTTGCATCTATGACCAGAGTTCTCAGCCCTCTTTTCAGTCCAAAATCTTGCACCATCAGCCCATGCATGCCTTAGTGTCTTTGGGAATGAGAAAGAGCACCTTGTCCCCCACATGTGTTCCCCACCCTCCTTAGCATTGTAATGTCTGCCCAAAACAGGCCTATAAACCTCTTCCCAGCTCCAAAGTCTCCCCATTTGTTACTCTTATGATACTTATCATTTTGGATAAAAACACTCCCAAACACTTGAGCATTTTAGCAAAAACCGAGAGTAAGTACTTGAGAGCATGAAAAATCCTGAGTGCATACTTGTGTTTATTTTCAAATTCTAGCTATCAACTCTTGCTACCAACCACATTATATAACTCTTACCCCATTCTAAACTTCCCATAGAAGTGTTTTGAGGCATTAAACTCAAGAAAATTCGAAGAGAACAAGCCACAAAGCCGCAGCAACAAGAACCAAGCGAAAACTGAGCCACCGAGCTTCCTTTGCATTTTTTAGAAGTTTTCAAGATTAGTTTGCTATATCCATTTTAGTAACTGTTATGCATGATATTAAGATGATAATGATGTGTTTGTATGACTTAAAGGTTCAGTTTTTGAGTAGTTATAAGCATGCAAAATGTTAAAGTTGTTTCAGCTCACCTGCATGTTGTTTATGTGATGTTTGCTTGCGTTTTTACCTGTGCGATGCCAAACCTGATATTGTGCGACTTACACATCTATTTTTTGTGGAAGAGAGAAGTTCATAGGATCAAGAATTAGGTCAATTGGCTTAGTATAACCCGAGTTCTTGATTTTTAAAGTTAAACATGCAAGATGAACTTTACATGCGCGAAATTCAGTTGCGACTTCAAACGCGTAGAACTCGAGTTATACTCAGGATAAAATTATGAACTTTTATGGACATGTTTAAATATGAGTTGAGAGCCTGCATACCAAATTTAATAATTTTATCATAAGAAATGAAGGATTTATAATTTTTAGATCGCATGCGTGTGGAACTAATTTTATGTGCGAGAGTAATATGTCCACATGCAAGCTATGAATGCGAAACTTTTATGAAAAATCCTCTTATGAGTGATGAACATTGTGACCGAGTTTGAGATTAAAACGTTGTTCATGTGATTTTACAAAATTGTTGCAATTTGCGTATGTATATAACTGACTTTCATGTTATGCTTAAGTCATGAGTTTAATAAGCAAATGAAGTCCTATTGACACTAAATTTGGACAGAAAGTACATGTCTATGTCTACTATTTAACTGCCAAGTTTTGTTATTTTTGGAGACTTGTGTGAATTTTAAAAAAATTCATGAGGTTAAGAGCTCAATCATGTTCGGTTTAAATTTTAGATAAATGTAAAATCTTTATTTAATTGAGCTTCATGAGTAGACATGGCTTAGTATAAGTTAAGTGGCCGGAGAGGGTCACCTTCCCACCCTGACCGGCAAGCAGCCAGTGCCGCACGGTCAGCGTGCGCGCGTGCCGCCCGGACCGAGCCTAGGTCACCAGTCGAACTCGAGCCGGTTCGGTAAGCGGACCCGGTTCGACTAAGTTAGACCGGCTGGTTCAAACCAGATTAAGATAGAATGACAAATTCAGTTTCCAGGATTCAGTCAGACTTTATCCGGAAACGCTAGATCAGTCCAGTCGAGCAGAAGAGCAAGTCCAGTTTACTTGTTTACGTGATCTTGTTTGTTTTATCTGTTTTGTTATGTATGCATGTAATTATTTATCTATAATCTGCCTTATCTGCCTGTCTGCTTATCTGTTATAATATAAAATGATCATTTCAGATTAAGTTTAGCTGTCAAGCAAAATACTTACATTATTTTGCTTGTATATGTTTGGTAGCTTGAGGAGAGTCGAGCCTCCGACAGCTACCCAGATTTTCCAGCACTTGCGTAGTCCTTTTCAGCATAACAAGTGGGGGTCATGTACGGGATTCAAGTTCATGTATAATATCTGTACCATGGCAGAGGTATGCTCGAGAAAGTTAGTTTCTCCCAGGTGGAGGCCGAGGGCCTTAATATCCCATCTTGGGACCCGGTAGAGGCCAAGGGCCTTAATATTCCATCGGGGTGTGCACACGAGCAGACGAGGGCCGAGGGTCTTTTGACCACAATAAAGCAAGAAAAAAAAAGTTTACAATTTAAGCTCTTATTTATTTATGTTCATGACACGTTATTATAAATGATGTTTTATTCAGTACTGGTCTTTGCGGAGTATAGTGGTTTGCTCACGCCCCCATTGGGTTTTTCGGGAGATGGAGTCGAGCGTGCCGGATGAGTACAGATGTGGCAAAGCGTGGTCATGAGAGTCTTGGACATTTTTACGCACATTTTATGTCCCAGTATTTATGATCATGTATTATTCGGATATGTATGCATGTTATTTTCTATATTTCGGATGCTTCCGCTAGCAGACTAGACAGTGCGAGACAGTTCAGACATTGCACGTTTAATTCCATTATCCGTAGCGGATAGTTTGGTTGCGTGTTTATATATGTCTGTGAGCAAGTTAAGTAAGTTTTTATCTGTGACATCCCGCAACAAGTTAGTATTTTCGAGAACCAAGCTCGCACGATCTTTCGAAAATAAAAGCGAAAATTTTACTGTGATTTTTCAAAGCTAGTAAGGCGGGGTGTGACAGAAGTTGGTATCAGAGCACAGAGCGCGTTTCTGTATACTTTCAAGGTTTAGAAAAGCATGACCACGCCACGCTCATCCCGCACCGACTCCGAGGTAAGTCACCTGACTCAGTTTAAGTTTTGCAAGTGCTTAATTCAGTTCAAGTATGGGGCCTAGATGACTATCCTCCTGTAAGACAGATAACTTTAGAGACAGAACTCTAGACAGAACTATAGAACAGCTAAGTCCAAGGACTTTAGACTAAGTCAGAACTCCATTATGAGCCAAAACATAGAAAGTTTAAGTATACCGGAACTCTAGCCAAGCTAGGTGTTTTTGGATTTTATGGTTTATTTTATTATTTCAAGTCTAGTATGGCTATTTCTTAATTGGCTATACTGATCAATTCAAGTATTTTTGGATCTCCAGAATGCCGCCACGCAGAGATCCTCAAGCCGCAGTCGAGCAGGACCAGGCTGTTGTGGTCAGCCGATTCCGTACCTATGATCCGCCCCGTTTCTCTGGGGAGAATGGCCCGTTAGCCGTGGCCGAGTGGATACGCAAGATGGAACGGATGTTCCGTATTATGGGGATTTCCGAGGCGCATAAGATGGCTTACGCCGAACTGCAGATTAAGGGAGCCGCCGGAGATTGGTGGGAGGATCATTGGCGCCACTCACTGAGGACGAGCGATGCCATGAGATGGGTTCAGCTTAAGACACTCTTGGAGGATAAGTTCTATCCTCGTCATTTCAAGCAGTGGATGAGTACGAGCGCGAGTTCACTCGTAAGAGTGCCTTTGCTCCGCATCTTGTGGATACGGAGGAGAAGAAGGCGACACAGTTCCTCGATGGTTTGAGGAGCAATATTCGACTTTTGATAGCCACTCATGGCTTCCTTGACTATGCCGAGACTGTTGAGCGTGCTCAGCAGATTGAGGCGTACCTCCAGCGAGAAACCTTTGCCCCGCCACCAGTCAGACAGCCAGCCGCCATTCCGCCTGCTCAGCCAGCATCACCCCAGCCAGCTCAGAACAAAAACAAGAGGAAGTGGGACGAACGTAAGGATAAGAGGAACCGTGGACAGAGGGGCCCAGCTCAGGTGGGCCAGCCAGCCCGACAGGATCTGCCGGCATGCGCTACCTGCGAACTTCAGCACCGCGGAGAGTGTCTAGTCAGGCAGAACATATTGTACCATTGCCGCAGCCCAGGACATCTGATCAAAGACTGCCCAAACCGCCCTCAGCCACAGCAGGGCCAGAGACCGCCAGCCCCGAGACAGCCAGCCCAGAGACAACCAGCACCGAGATAGCCAGCCCAGAGACCCCCAGGACAGCAGCAGCAGCAGCGTGGAGCACCCGCGATATTTACGCACTCGACTAGGAGTAGGCCGCAGAGCAGCCAGGTACCATGTCTGGCATGTTATCATTGTTCCATACTCAGTCTTCGCTTTATTCGATACCGTGGCGACACATTTGTTAGTCTCTGCAGAGTGCTTATCTGCCTTAGAAGCCCAGGGAGTGAGTACTGTCGACCCTCTCGAGATCAGTCTCGCATCGGGAAGGAAGATAGTTACGAGTTCCCTGGCCAAGAACCTTAGCATCGATATCGGAGGCCGAACTCTAGTCGTAGACGCGTTTGTGATTGATATGAATGACTTCAACTTGATTCTTGGCATGGATTGGTTGACGAGATACCGAGCAGACATCCATTGTCACGACCGGGAGGTGACACTACACTTATCTGAGGGTGACCGCATCACATTCTTCAGAACGAAGTCTCGAACTCTACCGCGCGTTATTTCCATGGCGAAAGCGACGAATACATGCTGTAATAGCCCATTTTTACCTAATGTAAATTACGTACTTAGCTTCGTAATGTTCATATTATTCTCGGAATCCAAAGTATAAGTCAATTTATGTTCAATCGCCTGATAAAAATATTATCAAATTAAATCATATTTAATCGAGCGATAAATGTGCTAATCTTGCGCTAATCGTGTGTAATCATACGCATAATCGTACTTAATGGTTCCTTAAGTACCTCAATTATGTTCATTTTAAGCCTAAGTAATCATTCTACTATCATATGTCCTTAAACATTGCTCATGGCACGGCTAGGGTGCTTAATTTTCTTCTAATCGCCTTAATCTAGGGCAATCACGCATAATCGAGCCCTAAGCGTGCTTAACTAATTAATGAACTCAAGTGGATGAAAATTTGGGGCAAAATCACGTGAATATCCATCACCTTAGCCAAGTGGCCCTTTTGCGCCAAGTATGTGGTGACTAAGCAAGCAAAAATCCACCTCGTGCCCTTAGGACGTGCCATTTGCCACGAGCTCATTGGTCACGCATATTACTTCACGTTTTGATCCATTTTCACGCCTATAAATCCCAACTCTTGGACATATTTCCATCTTATAACTTAAGCTATGTCCTAAGCAAACTATGATCGAGATTAAGATATTTTAATCACAACTTACGTACGCGCGCAAAGGAAGGAAAAAGGAATAAACCATCATTAACATCTTGCTAATTTTCCTCGGGGAACAAAAGGGTAATATGCTCCTAACCTTATTATGATGTTATATATATCATACCAAGTTCAAATTATGGGTCTAAGTTCATGTAATCTTCGAAAATGCTCTCGGGTGTGCATTTTAGGCCATATTATAACATCTCTTTATGTAGTCGACTTCTCTCGAGCAAACCATGCATTATTAGTCATTATTTAATGTTAAATGTTCAGTCTTAAAAGATAGCCCGAGGTAAGTTGTCGATTTGTTGATGAAATGGCCAAAGGAAGTGGACCGTGCACGTAGCACGCTCCCACGGGCCGTGTATTACCCTACTAGGGTATCTTCATTGTGATCAACTTTGTTAGGGACATTTGTGTTCCAACAGCCTTTAAATGATAAAATATGGTCAATCAACTCATGTTGCCCGAGAAAAGTTCATGTTTGGTCGAGGGTACACGTTAGGGCCGTCGGACGCGCCTATCGCGCACGCCGTGGCCCATCATGTCAAATAAGATCAAATTTCATGTTTTTACCATGACCCTCAGACCCATGTATATATAAATGTGTTAATCATGTCATGTTATGTCATTTTTGTCAAGGGAAGTGGCCGAACGGCCGGCAAGGGCCAGTCACGGCATGCTGCCGCACATAGCGGCCATGCCGGCAGTGGTGTCCCAGTGTCCTGTATGCGCGACCCCGGGCTAGTCGCCCATGCCATGCGCAGGTGACCTCGGGTCGTGCCAACAGCGAGCCCGAGCAAGTTCATAGGCCTCGGGACGTGCCCTGCCGCACGCCCGAGCAATCAGTTGGCCCGGGACGTGCCAAACAGCACGCTCGCGTGCCCAGGGTCGCCCGACAGCGCCCTGACAAGCCATAGTCGCACCTGAGACGCACGAGTCATGTCTGGCCGTGTCATTTCTCGCGCCAGTCGCACCTGGGTCGTGCCAGCCGCACGCCCAGTGCCCAGTTAGCCCGGGTACGCGCTTATCCCGCGTCCCTCGCGCCCGGCCAGTGCCAGGGCCAGTGCCAGCCGCACTGCCCGCGCCCAGCAGCGCCTAGTGCCGAGGCCAGTCATGCCTAGCCCGTGTCCAGTGCCGTGCCATGGCCCAGCAGGCCCGGCACGGGACCGAGCCAGGCCAGCCCGTGACCACCCGGTTTAGTGTGAACCGGTGGTCCAATCGGTCCGTTCCAGCCGACCCGGTTCATCCAGTTAGTGAACCGGCCGGTTTAGCCGACAGTTCGAGTCTGTTTTGGTTCGTAATTTTCGGTCCGAGTCTTATTCTGAAATTTAAATTATTTTCCGAGCCAAACCAGATCAGTTAAGCATATCAGTATAATTTCCGGACTTAGAATTATTTCTGTGAACCTTTAGAGCGTTCCTTTATATCCGGACATCATATTAAGTCGAGTCGAGCATCTTAACAGTTAAATTTATTGATCTGAGCATAGTACTTAGTAATTGTTTATATTATGTTACAGTTTGATCAGTTCACGACTATCAGCACTTCCAGTTTCATATCTTCAGTACAGGTGGGGACTCAGACTGGGTATTACATTGATTATAATTACGATATCATGTTCAAGGTATGTCAAATTATGTTTTCCGCTTGGAATGGATGTTGGCCGGTTCAGGTTGCCATAATTCCGTTCTAAGTTCTAGTGGCGTCATCTACCACTAGTATGTGCACATGGATTCCGGCTTATTATTGTCATCATCATTATCATTATCATTATCATCATGACAGCCGGTAGATTCACGGATCCCGGTCCGGTTTATACTGTTGACCAGGAAATTCACGGTTATGTTATATGCTTCTGATCATGATATTACTATTATTATTGCTGTTTACTTTAGTATGAGTTCCTACGGAGTACAGTGGTACTCACGCCCCATTTTTATAAAATTTTTCAGGTCATGAAGTCGGTCCGGAGCTGTGAAGTTGACGGGTGGATCGAAGTTAAATATTTTGTTATATATTTTACCACGCTATATTCCGCTGAATTTACTGTTTGACAAACTTTGACTTTTGATCCGATTTTATAGTCGGATTGTATATTATGTAAATCCGTTTTGTTGTAAATTTTTAGACGGTCGTAACGGATTTCTAAAAGATAAAATAAATGTTTTAGTAACGCTCCGAATCATTTTCTCAAACTATTTAAAAAAAAAAAATGTTTTATAATCGTACTCTGATAATTAAGTTAGGGCGGGGCGTTACAGTTGGTATCAGAGCACGTTTTTGCGTCTCTGAATAATTTTGGAAGTAAAAAATTTTCAAATATTCGACCACGTCAAGTTCACACTCCACCGGCTATCAGGTAAGTGCTGATACATGATTTAAATTATAAACAATTTACTATGCCTATGCTCAGTTATGTTATGGAAATCACTGTTATGGACTAGTTAAGGTGCTCGAATCATGCTTAAGGTTTATGGCCTAAAGTATTCATGATAGAATTGACAACTCGTCAAGAAATTTGTATGTTCCATAAATCAGATAATGTATCTTAATCTTATACTTAATCATGTCAAACTCTTTCAATATTCAGAAGTCGACACATAGAAGTTCGGCTCATCGTGAACCTTCACAGTCCGAGGTAGTCGCACAGTTTCGCGACTATCATCCAGAGAAGTTTTCCGGTTAGGGAGATCCCCGTATTGTCGACGAATGGGTTCAGGGCCTTGAAACGATTTTCGAGGTCATGGACTGTCCCGAACGTTATCGCGTTTTATGCGCACAAATCCAATTAACCGGTGACGCACGACTTTGGTGGCACGCCTACTGGGGTATGCGTCCTGGAGAAAAAGAAAAATGTACGTGGGACATGTTCAAGGAGTTAATCCGTGACAAGTATTATCCTCCTTATTACAAAGCCGAAATGGAGCGTCACTTTTTGGCGCTTAAACAAGATACTCGGACAGTGGACGAGTACGAGAGAGAGTTCACTCGGCTTGGAGCTTTTGTACCTGATTTGATGACCACAGAAGCAACAAGGACGAGACGTTTCATCGACGGGCTTATTCCAGTAGTCCGTCATAACATCGTGGGCCATGGAGTCCAGTCCTATGCCCGTACTGTTACCATTGCAGGAGAAGTTGATGCCAGCATACGAAGGGAAGCCAACCGTGATCGTTTTCAGCCAATTTCTTCCACTCAATCCTCAATACCAAATGTTCAACCCGCAGCCGCCCCACAACAGAGGTACAAGAACAAGAGGAAGAACAGGGGAGGCCTAGATGACCGCAGGAACCGTCAGCGATAGCAGCAACCTATACCACCTTGCCCCACTTGTGGAAAGATTCACCGCGGAGATTGCTTGAGGGCCAGAACACTTGCTACTACTGCCGACAGCCTGGTCACATCCGACCTAATTGTCCACGACTGCAACAACAACCTCAACAACAGCATCAACAACTTCAACCGCAACAACAACCTCAGCAGCCCAGACAGCAGCCACCGAGACAGCCTCAGCAACAGCCACGCGGGAGACAGCCAGCGCGTGTCTATGCAGTCGATCAAGCGGAAGCAGCTCAACACCCAGGTACCACGTCTGGGATGATTATACTTAATGATGTTCCTGTTTTCGCTTTATTCGATACCGGTGCAACACACTCTTTCATTTCACGACGATGTCTTGATGCCATTGGGGTTCACACTATTTCTGCTGTCGATCCTCTCGAGGTGAGTCTAGCCTCGGGAAGAAAGATGGTAACTGATGCTAAAGCAACCGACCTCAGCCTTTCTGTCGGTGGACGTATCTTGCCTACCGAAGCTTATGTTCTCGAGATGAGGGATTTTGACCTCATTCTCGGCATGGATTGGTTAACCTATTTTCATGCAGGTATTCGATGTCACGACCGGGAGATTACTCTTTATCTTCTGGGAAATGATTCTATTACCTTTTATGGCTCCAAGACTCGTACTTTACCACATGTTATCTCCATGGCGAAAGCCAGAAAAATGTTGCGGCGTAATGATTGTCAGGGTTATCTTGTAAGTCTTGTCAGCGATGAACCGAAAGCACGGACACCTCACGATGTTCCTATTGTTCGTGAGTTCGTGGACGTGTTTCTAGACCAACTTCCAGGAGGACCACCTAACCGGCAGGTAGAGTTCTCTATTGATCTTATTCCAGGGGCCGGTCCTGTATCCAAAGCACCATACCGCATGGCGCCGAAGGAGTTACAGGAGTTAAAGACACAAATCCAGGAATTACTTAAACTCGGTTTCATTCGGCCGAGTGTTTCACCTTGGGGAGTACCCGTTCTCTTTGTCAAGAAGAAGGACGGATCTATGCGCATGTGTATTGATTACCGGGATCTTAACCGGTTAACTATCAAGAATAAATATCCGCTTCCCAGAATCGATGATTTATTTGATCAGCTGAGGGGAGCTTGTGTATTTTCTAAGATTGATCTCCGTTCAGGCTACCACCAGCTGAGAATCAAAGAGTCAGATATTCCTAAAACTGCGTTTCGTACGCGTTACGGTCATTATGAGTTCGTAGTATTGCCGTTTGGGCTCAGTAATGCCCCGGCAGTATTCATGGACTTGATGAACCGTATATTTCACCCTTATCTTGATCAGTTTGTTATTGTTTTTATTGATGATATTTTGATCTACTCGAAGAGCCAGAAGGAACACGAGGAGCACTTGAGGGTTGTTCTCGAAACCCTTAGGCGAGAAAAGTTATATGCAAAATTCTCTAAATGTGAATTCTGGCTCGAGCGAGTTACTTTCCTTGGTCATGTTATCACGCAGGCAGGTATTGAGGTTGATCCATCCAAGATATCTGCTATTCAAAATTGGTCCAGACCCAAGAATCCATCCGAGGTTCGCGATTTTCTCGGTTTGGCGGGTTACTATCGCAGGTTTATTGAGGGATTTTCCAAAATTGCCCTCCCATTATCCCAATTGACAAGGAAGTCTTTCACGTTCAAATGGACTGATCGTTGTGAGTCCAGTTTTCAAGAGCTCAAGAGGAGATTGACCACTGCGCCCGTATTAATTATACCGGATCCTACTCGGAGTTTCACCATTTACAGTGATGCCTCGAAACAGGGTTTGGGATGTGTTCTAATGCAGGATGGCCAGGTCGTTGCTTATGCCTCTCGTCAATTAAAGCCGCATGAACAGAATTATCCTACACACGACTTGGAACTTGCAGCAGTGGTACATGCCCTCAAGATTTGGCGACATTATCTGTATGGC
>BKCP01006926.1:58643-171413 GCA_008636005.1 Striga asiatica | reverse complement strand
CGCCCGTTTTCCTGATTTTCAGTTTTGATGTATATATTTCTCATGTATCATGTATAGGTGTTCAGTTTGATATTTCCGAGGACGGAAATATTTTAAGGAGGGCAGATTGTAATAGCCCATTTTTACCTAATGTAAATTACGTACTTAGCTTCGTAATGTTCATATTATTCTCGGAATCCAAAGTATAAGTCAATTTATGTTCAATCGCCTGATAAAAATATTATAAAATTAAATCATATTTAATCGAGCGATAAATGTGCTAATCTTGCGCTAATCGTGCGTAATCATACGCATAATCGTACTTAATGGTTCCTTAAGTACCTCAATTATGTTCATTTTAAGCCTAAGTAATCATTCTACTATCATATGTCCTTAAACATTGCTCATGGCACGGCTAGGGTGCTTAATTTTCTTCTAATCGCCTTAATCTAGGGTAATCACGCATAATCGAGCCCTAAGCGTGCTTAACTAATTAATGAACTCAAGTGGATGGAAATTTGGGGCAAAATCACGTGAATATCCATCACCTTAGCCAAGTGGCCCTTTTGTGCCAAGTATATGGTGACTAAGCAAGCAAAAATCCACCTCGTGCCCTTAGGACGTGCCATTTGCCACGAGCTCATTGGTCACGCATATTACTTCACGTTTTGATCCATTTTCACGCCTATAAATCCCAACTCTTGGACATATTTCCATCTTATAACTTAAGCTATGTCCTAAGCAAACTATAATCGAGATTAAGATATTTTAATCACAACTTACGTACGCGCGCAAAGGAAGGAAAAAGGAATAAACCATCATCAACATCTTGCTAATTTTCCTCGGGGAACAAAAGGGTAATATGCTCCTAACCTTATTATGATGTTATATATATCATACCAAGTTCAAATTATGGGTCTAAGTTCATGTAATCTTCGAAAATGCTCTCGGGTGTGCATTTTAGGCCATATTATAACATCTCTTTATGTAGTCGACTTCTCTCGAGCAAACCATGCATTATTAGTTATTATTTAATGTTAAATGTTCAGTCTTAAAAGATAGCCCGAGGTAAGTTGTCGATTTGTTGATGAAATGGCCAAAGGAAGTGGACCGTGCACGTAGCACGCGCCCACGGGCCGTGTATTACCCTACTAGGGTATCTTTCATTGTGATCAACTTTGTTAGGGACATTTGTGTTCCAACAGCCTTTAAATGATTAAATATGGTCAATCAACTCATGTTGCCCGAGAAAAGTTCATGTTTGGTCGAGGGTACACGTTAGGGCCGTCGGACGCGCCTATCGCGCACGCCGTGGCCCATCATGTCAAATAAGATCAAATTTCATGTTTTTACCATGACCCTCAGACCCATGTATATATAAATGTGTTAATCATGTCATGTTATGTCATTTTGGTCAAGGGAAGTGGCCGAACGGCCGGCAAGGGCCAGTCACGGCATGCTGCCGCACATAGCGGCCATGCCGGCAGTGCTGTCCCAGTGTCCTGTATGCGCGACCCCGGGCTAGTCGCCCGTGCCATGCGCAGGTGACCTCGGGTTGTGCCAACAGCGAGCCCGAGCAAGTTCATAGGCCTCGGGACGTGCCCTGCCGCACGCCCGAGCAATCAGTTGGCCCGGGACGTGCCCAACAGCACGCCCGCGTGCCCAGGGTCGCCCGACAGCGCCCTGACAAGCCATAGTCGCACCCAAGACGCACGAGTCATGTCTGGCCGTATCATTTCTCGCGCCAGTCGCACCTGGGTCGTGCCAGCCGTACGCCCAGTGCCCAGTTAGCCCGGGTACGCGCTTATCCCGCGTCCCTCGCGCCCGTCCAGTGCCAGGGCCAGTGCCAGCCGCACTGCCCGCGCCCAGCAGCGCCTAGTGCCGAGGCCAGTCATGCCTAGCCCGTGTCCAGTGCCGTGCCATGGCCCAGCAGGCCCGGCACGGGACCGAGCCATGCCAGCCCGTGACCACCCGGTTTAGTGTGAACCGGTGGTCCAACCCGGTCCGGTTCAGCCCGACTCGGTTCATCCAGTTAGTGAACCGGCCGGTTTAGTCGACAATTCGAGTTTGTTTTGGTTCGTAATTTTCAGTCCAAATCTTATTCTGAAATTTAAATTATTTTCCGAGCCGAACCAGTTCAGTTAAACATATCAGTATAATTTCTGGACTTAGAATTATTTCTGTGAACCTTTAGAGCGTTCCTTTATATTCGGACATCATATTAAGTCAAGTCGAGCATCTTAACAGTTAAATTTATTTGATCTGAGCATAGTACTTAGTAATTGTTTATATTATGTTACAGTTTGATCAGTTCACGACTATCAGCACTTCCAGTTTCATATCTTCAGTACAGGTGGGGACTCAGACTGGGTATTACATTGATTATAATTACGATATCATGTTCAAGGTATGTCAAATTATGTTTTCCGCTTGGAATGGATGTTGGCCGGTTCAGGTTGCCATAATTCCGTTCTAAGTTCTAGTGGCGTCATCTACCACTAGTATGTGCACATGGATTCCGGCTTATTATTGTCATCATCATTATCATTATCATTATCATCATGACAGCCGGTAGATTCACGGATCCCGGTCCGGTTTATACTGTTGACCAGGAAATTCACGGTTATGTTATATGCTTCTGATCATGATATTACTATTATTATTGTTGTTTACCTTAGTATGAGTTCCTACGGAGTACAGTGGTACTCACGCCCCATTTTTATAAAATTTTTCAGGTCATGAAGTCGGTCCGGAGCTGTGAAGTTGACGGGTGGATCGAAGTTAAATATTTTGTTATATATTTTACCACGCTATATTCGGCTGAATTTACTGTTTGACAAACTTTGACTTTTGATCCGATTTTATAGTCGGATTGTATATTATGTAAATCCGTTTTGTTGTAAATTTTTAGACGGTCGTAACGGATTTCTAAAAGATAAAATAAATGTTTTAGTAACGCTCCGAATCATTTTCTCAAACTATTTTAAAAAAAAAATGTTTTATAATCGTACTCTGATAATTAAGTTAGGGCGGGGCATTACACATGCAGAGAGAGGATTGCCAGGGACTTCTTGTCAATATCGTTGGGGAGTCTTCGGAGAAGCTGTCTCCCGGAGATATACCCATTGTTCGTGAGTTTGTGGACGTTTTTCCCGATCAGCTCCCGGGAGGAACACCTGACCGCCAGGTGGAGTTCACTATCGACTTAGTCCTCGGAGAGGGAAGAGTGTCGAAAGCGCCGTATCGCATGGCGCCGAAGGAGCTTCAGGAGTTGAAGGCTCAGATTCAGGAGCTATTGAGTCTAAGTTTTATCTGACCGAGCGTATCACCTTGGGGAGCCCCTATCCTCTTTGTCAAGAAGAAGGATGGTTCTATGAGGATGTGCATCGACTACCGGGATCTGAACCGGTTGACGGTGAAGAACATGTATCCGCTTCCCAGAATTGAGGATTTATTCGATCAGCTGAGGGGAGCCAGTCTATTTTCTAAGATCTATCTCCGCTCTGGTTACCATCAGCTGAAGATCAGAGAGGCCGATGTGGCCAAGACCGCTTTCAAAACTAGATACGGTCATTATGAGTTTTTTGTGATGCCGTTTGGTTTTGAGCAATGCGCCAGCGGTATTCATGGATCTCATGAACCATGTCTTCCATCCATTCCTGGACCAGTTTGTCATCGTCTTCATTGATGACATTTTGGTCTATTCCAGTAGGCCGGAGCAGCATGAGGAGCACTTGAGGACTGTTTTGGAGACTCTTAGGCATGAGAAGTTGTATGCCAAGATCTCGACGTGCGAATTTTAGCTCGATCGAGTGGCTTTTCTAGGCCACATTGTCACTTCTAGAGGGATTGAGGTAGACCCAAGCAAGATTGCAGCAGTTCAAAACTGGTCGACACCGAGGAATGCCACCGAGTTTCGGAGTTTTCTCGGTTTGGCAGGATATTATAGACGTTTCATCAAGGGGTTTTCGAAAAATGCCCTACCCTTGTCCCGTTTGACGAGGAAATCGGTGAAGCTTGAGTGGGATAGTCGTTGTGAGTCGATCTTCCAGGAGCTCAAAGCGAGGCTTACGATGGCACCCGTGTTGACTATTCTGGACCCCACACAAGGTTTCACTATCTATAGTGACGCCTCAAAGCAGGGTCTAGGCTGTGTTTTAATGCAAGACGGTAGGGTTGTGGCTTATGCTTCCCGTCAGCTAAAGCCGCACGAGGTGAACTACCCGACTCACGATCTTGAGTTGGCAGCAGTGGTTCACGCCCTGAAGATTTGGAGGCACTATTTGTACGGAGGACACTGTGAGATTTATACAGATCACAAGAGCTTACAGTATATCTTCACTCAGAAGGAGCTCAACATGCGCCAAAGGCGATGGTTAGAGCTAGTGAAAGATTATGACTGTACCATTAACTATCATCCGGGCAAGGCGAACGTTGTTGCCTACGCCCTCAGCCGTAAGGAAAGGGGCGCACTGACTTGTATGATCACTCAGCAGCGTCAGCTTATTCGAGAGTTTGCGCAGATGCATTTAGAGGTCGTCGAATCACCTCCTAAGTTTCCAGTTGTGGGAGGTATTCGAGCGATGAGGATGTGGCCCATGCTTAGAGATAGGATCCAGCGGGATCAAGCCTTTGACGAGTTTGTTCACTCGATGGGGGCGAAGATTCATGCCGAAGGAGTTGAGGGTTTTTACTGAGGCACAGATGGTGCCTTGGAGTACAAGGGAAGGATCGTTGTGCCAAATGTTGAGGCCCTGAAGAAGGAGATCTTGACAGAGGCGAATAGTGCTCCATACTTGGCGCACCCCAATAGCACCAAGATGTATCACGACCTGAAAAGGTCATTTTGGTGGAAGGGTATGAAGTGAGATGTCGCCGAGTTTGTTAAGAAGTGTTTGATTTGCCAGCAAGTGAAGGCTGAACACAAGGTTCCACCGGGTCTCTTACAGCCTTTAGAGATCCTGCAGTGGAAGTGGGAGAAGCTGACCATGGACTTTGTCATGGGATTACCAATGTCGGCCAAGCGCCACGACGTAGTATGGGTAGTAGTGGATCGACTGATGAAGTCGGCCCACTTTAAGTCTGTCAGGATGGACATGTCCATGGAGCAGCTAGTCGAGACGTGTCTCCAGGTAATCGTTCGACTTCACGGTGTTCCTGCTGAGATTATATCAGATAGAGATCCCCGATTTACTGGCCATTTCTGGGAGAGTCTGAACGAGTCCATGGGGACGAAGTTGAAGTTTAGCTCCGCTTATCATCCACAGACCGACGGTCAGTCGGAACGAACCATTCAGACGCTTGAGGACATGCTCCGAGCTTGTGTCCTAGAGCATGGTGGTTCGTGGGAACAGTTGATACCCACTGTGGAGTTTGCCTATAACAACAGCTATCACTCGTTGATCAAGATGGTGCCGTTCGAAACTTTATCGGTCGCAAGTGCCGCTCACCCCTTTATTGGGATGAAGTCAGCGAGAAACAAGTTCTCGGTCCCAAGTTTATCGAGGATATAGTACAAAAGGTTGCCGAGATCCGAGCGAGGTTGAGAGAGGCTCAAAGCTGACTGAAGGCTTACGCTAATAAGCGTAGAAGGGAGCTTGAGTTTGAGCAGGGAGACAAGGTGTTCCTGAAAATCATGCCGATGAAGGGCGTGGTACAATTCTGGAAGAGGGTGAAGCTGCAGCCCCGATTCATAGGGCCATTCGGTTTTTTCGAACGAGTGGGCGTAACAGCCTACCGTCTGGCGTTACCCCCAGAGCTCTCGGGTGTACACAACGTCTTCCATGTGTCGATGTTGAGAAAGTACGTGTACGACCCGAGCCACATAGTGAACTTCGACGGGCTAGAGGTCGGGCAGCACCTGACGTACGATGAGCAGCCGATAGCAGTTCTGGACCGAGAGGTCCATTGGCTGAGGAACAGAGATAGACAGCTCGTCAAAGTTTGCTGGAGTTGCCACGATGAGTCGAAAGCCACTTGGGAGAAAGAGGCCGAGATCAAAGCTCGTTATCCAGATTTTGAGTTTTGAGATTTTTCAGTTTGTATATATATGTACTTTTCTTTTATGTTATGTTTTGATGTATATAAATTTTGTAGTAGGAGTTATGGCCTAGCACCTTAGTTTTGTATTTCCGAGGACGGAAATATTTTAAGGAGAATAGGTTGTAACGCCCCAAATCAGAAATATTATTAAGAACGGTTTCACTGCTCGACTATAAATGATATCCGTAATTTTCAAAAATTCCGAGTTATATTTCGTATGCTAAATGCTCTATTTATTTCCTAAGTTTGATAGATCACTCTTTGGGAAAATTCTATATCAAGTTTAAGTCAAGATCAATACAGTAATTTAGGTTGTTAAATTATAGCTAATCGACTCGAGAATTTATTTGGTTCGAACCCTACTTTTGGTTCCGAGTCATTTCTCTAGTCGTTTCCGAGCATAGCCAAGTCTTGGTATTTTTACACTTAGAATAATTTATAAATGTATTAGAATATCAAATTCAAGTCTTGAACATTTAAATGGAGCCCTAGCCCATGCTCGAGCCACTCGTGCCGAGTGCTCGCGCTGCCGCGCATGCACTAACACCCGAGCCAAGACCAAGTCCGTTGCCACCAACCCTTCTTCAATCTTATGGATTAAACCATGCATGCACATTAGAGAGTGCATTAGAGATATTTTAAGCCTAAGTGATGCCTAAGAGTCATTAGCACAAGTCAAACTTTATTAGCCTTATTATATTCATAACCTAGCATGGGTGGGATTGTTTTTTTAAGTCCTTGTGTAAGAGTGTGTCTTCCACTCAACCCTTGGTGCTATGACCAGAGTTCTTAGCCCTCTTTTTAGTCCAAAATCGTGCACCATCAGCCCATGCATGCCTTAGTGTCTTTGGGAATGAGAAAGAGCACCTTGTCCCCCACATGGGTTCCCCACCCTCCTTAGCATTGTAATGTCCGCCCAAAACCAGGCCTATAAGCCTTTTCTGTAACGCCCCGTTTTATTTTAAAGAATTTACTGAATTTATTTAATAGAAATTAGAGTTATTTTTTATTTTTTTAAAATCGAAGTTAAAACCTTTATCGAGAAACGGGCGCTACTCACAAACAACAACAAACAAACACACTCAATCAATCAATCCAATGAACCTACACATGTTCGAGCTATCAAAATGACATTTGCATAAATCATAAATTTTAAAATCATTCCCCAAACGACTAGCATGAAATCAAGGTTCAAACGAAATTCAACATACTTCGAAAATGAAGAAATAAATAATCCAAAGTACGATAGCAAATGAATAAATAACAAGTTCATGCGGAAGCATAGGATTTCAACACATAATGACCACCATCTCGCTCGTCCTACGCCATCGGCTCCAGCTCGTCTCAACCTAGAACAAAGGAAGAGAGAAGACAACAAAGAAAATAATGGGGGTGAGCAACCAACTACCTCACCATTATCGCACAGTTATCCCGTATAATTATTTTTTTAAAAGCAGTATCAGTATCGGTATGCATAGAATTTATAGCCTAAACTCCCTACCCGGCCCTATCGCAAACCTCCTATGTACATACAACAACCTTCCGGATACAACGGCATGGCTGTAACTGGAAACCTTCCCACCCCCGGGTACAACGGTTCGTAGGATCCTTTCCAGGAGACAACAGAGATGTTTTTCCCCTTCCGGATACGACGGCATGAAGCGTCCCTCCCGGATACAACGGCAGGCGACCTCCTACTACTTTCGCATTCAACGTTCAGGACACTTAGACTAGAGTTCTCATGCATACAAAAATTTTCAAAAGAAACATTACACGAAATAATAAGTGCGATAATTATGGATACAACCCAAATGTACCCACCTGATAGCAGCAACAGTTCAAAGTCACAAATCTCGAAATGAGGCGAGGTCAACACCTCTAGAAACCTACATTAAGTCCAGATACTAAAGTCAACACTTTAATCTAGACCTATGTAGAAAATTCACAAATTGACTTAGCCGAACTTGGTTCGACCAAGTGGTTCGTGAAGTTCTATGGACATGGGTACTCTAGGACTTAGACTCGATCAAACCACATATTCAAGTTCACATAAATGCAAGTGAAAGACAAACAAACGAGCCACAAGTAAACACATGGCACTTTTGGTCAACAACATTTAACACATTTCAATATAGAAAACAATTTCCCAAAATTCACACTTGAATTAGAAGGTCTATCAATTCAATGAGTTAGGCTCTAAAAATTTTAACATAAATTTCACATCCCAGTTCTAAATTAGATCACCCAGTTTCAGCTTCAAACTCCTTATGCATAATTTTATAAATATCATACAAATTTTTTAGCAAAAACAAGTTTAAATTAAAAACACATGATAATGAACGATTCAGGATATGAAATTTTTATCTAAAATACTACAGTATATGAACAGCAACACATAAAAATACCAGCCTTTAAAACTCAGTATATCAATTTGTAAAATTAAAACAACATTCAGCCAATTATCAAATTTATATCAAAACCGAACATAACTGAACTCTAAAAATTCTAAATTTTTTACAGCATGCTAAACATCACATAAGCCGCACCTCCAAAAATTTTCAGAATTTATCAGCTTCGGACCAATTTATCGCAATTAAAACAAATTTGGGAAGAAACACGAAATAAATTACTAACCCTATCAAACCTAGTCCAAAAATTCAAAAAATTTTATACAACATATAAATATACCAGATACATATCATACTCGAAAAACAGCCAAATTGAAGCACCACGAAATTATTTATGCATTTTACAAGAAACTGAACAGAAATCAAATTAATTTTTAAAAATAGCTCCAGAACTTCACAAATCACGAAAAGTTTACACAAGCTACATATTCATCAAACACAGCCGCACCCAAAATTTGAAGACAATCCGACCAATATTCAATTTATGGTGAATTTTAAAATCAAAACAGCAATTACAACTTTCGAAAAATCATAACTATCAATTTACAAGCCCAATCGACACAAGGTCAGCGCCGTTGTGTTCGTAAAAATCCTAAGTTCCTAAATCCACAGAAACTCATCACTTTTATTCAGTTCTCGCTCGATTCGTACGAATCGACGAGTTTCACAAAAAAAAATCACGACAATATAATATAACGAATGATAATATCACACAACATTACATCGCCTCTCAAATCCATAAAGCATAATAACAGCACCTAAACACATAAATCGTGTACAACACCACATTTAATTGCTGAATAAATAGACGAAGAGTCGAGACTCGATACCGTTCTCGGGAATCGAGCGAGAAGGGTTCGAACGGGCTCGACGGTGAACTTCGTCTCGCGAAAGAAGGGAGCTCGTCGCTGAGGTGTTGCTGCTAGGTCGCCACTGCAAGGTCTCCGGAGAAAGGAGCTCGCTGGTTTGTCGCCGGGAAGCTGTGCGTGGAGGAGACTCACCGGAAGTTGGGCTGTCGTGCTGCTCGCGGATGCCAGAGGTTCGATGATGATGATGAAGGACTGAGCGAGATGAATGGACGTTGGTGATGAGATGGTGTTGACAGAAAAATTTGCAGAGGAGGGGATGATGGAGCAGAGTGAGAGATTTGAGTTTTCTCTTTTCTGCTTACGTATAGAGCGAGAGGGATAGAGATTTAGGTCGGGACAGAAAATCACAAAGGCTGCGAGAGAAGAATCTGATCTTATGCCAAGGAATGAAAGGAGACCAAATATATATATATATATATATATATATATATATATATAGTAGGTTAATATGATTTTCTTGGCCTCCAAGAATTTTCTACACATACGCACACGGCAAAGAAGGAGAAGAAAAGGCCGGGTGTTCCAAAAATCTGTTGGGCTGAATTTTTTTTTGTTTAAAACAGTTTGGGCCGGTTTCTGCAATGACTGCTGGGCCGGATTTTTGGCATAGGGCTGAACGGATTTTCGGGGCCTTGAGCCGATTCGTGACATTAAGTTGGCTCATGGGCTCGTGTTCGGTTTACGCGGATATTCTCGGGCTCGATTTCGATTCAAACGCGAAAATATGAATAAATCGAACGATAAATATTTTATCTTACATATATATATTAATAATTAATAAAAATAAATCATTTAGACATTTAGACAATTTATAATTTAATCACATTTAGGCAATTAATAATATTACGACATTCAAAAATAATACAATAATAATAATATTATCACGAAAATAATAATCATCCATAATAAATAATAATATCAATAATTATAAAAATTCTCAATAAATCCACAAATGAACGGGGCATTACAGTCTACCCACCTAACAAAGGATTCCGTCCTCGGAATTTGAAAGAAAACAAAGATAACTAGAACACGAAAAAGTACAAAGGGGATCAAAAAGCGAAGTTCGGATATCTCCTCCTAATCTCGTCCTCCTTCTCCCAAGTCGCCTCGGACTCATCGTGTCGGCTCCGCAGCACCTTCACCAAACTCACTGCCCGGTTCCTCAGCTGATGGACCTTCTGGTCCAGTACGGCAACCGGCACCTCCTCATAGGTGAGGTCTCGCTCGACCTGCAGCTCGCTGAAGTCCACCACATGGTCGGAGTCATGTACATATCTACGCAGCATGGAGACATGAAACACATCATGCACCCCTGACAAGTCCGGTGGCAAAGCTAGACGATACGCCAAGTTCCCGACTCGAGCTAGGATCTCGAAGGGTCCGATATAGCGAGGCTGAAGCTTCCCCTTCTTCCCGAAGCGAATCAAACCCTTCATGGGCGAGACCTTCAGAAAGACGTGATCAGCAACAGCATACTCGTGCTCTTGCCGCTTCCGATCGGCATACACCTTCTGCCTCTCCTGGGCCGACCGGATATGCTTCCGGATCGCCTCAACAGCTTCCGAAGTCCTACGAATGAACTCCGGACCCATGATTTATCTCTCTCCGACCTCATCCCAATACAAAGGTGTTCGGACCTTCCGTCCATACAAAGCTTCGTAAGGGGCCATCTTGATCGAGGAGTGGTAGCTGTTGTTATAAGACAATTCGACCAATGGGAGCGCAGTCTCCCAAGTCAGGCTCCGATCCAAGACCACAGCCCTCAATATGTCCTCCAAATACTGGATCGTCCGCTCCAACTGACCATCTGTCTGTGGGTGAAAGGCGGTGTTGAACTCCAACCTCGTCCCCATGGCTCGGTGCAGAGTCTTCCAGAACTGGCTCGTGAACTTCGGATCACGATCAGATACAATCTCCACGGGCACTCCATGAAGTTTAACGATCTCATCAACGAACAACTCAGCATACGCACTAGCCTTCATAGTTGTCCGGACGGGCAAAAAGTGGGCGGACTTCGTGAGTCGATCCACAATCACCCAAATGGAATCATGACCGGATCTCGATCTCGGCAAACCCACCAAGAAATCCATCGTGAGTCACTCTCATTTCCACACGGGAATCTCAAGCGGCTGCAACAATCCTCTCGGTTTCTGGTGCTCAGCCTTCACTTGTTGACACACTAGACAACCATTCACGAAACGGGCCACCTGCCTCTTCATACCTCGCCACCAAAACGACTTCCGGAGGTCCTGATACATCTTCGAGCTACCAGGATGGATGGTGTACGGGGCACTATGGACTTCTTTCAATATCTCCTTTCGCAGCACCCACACCTTCGGAACACAAAGCCTCCCCTCGAAGACTAATGCCCCATCATATGCGATTGCTAATCCTCCAACTCTACCAGCTTCCATCAACTCCTTCATACGGCACAAGAAACGATCATTCGGCTGTTCGGCGACTATCCTCTCTCGAAGAGTCGGTCCTACGACCAAAGCAGTTAACATACCACCAGCTGTCGTAGTCGACTCCACTGCCTCTAGCTGTAGTCGCTCGAACTCTCGAACTAGGACATCTTGCCCGGTGAATAAGCAAGACAACTGGCTATGACTCCTCTGACTCAACACGTCGGCGACCACATTAGCTTTCCCGGGATGGTAGCTAATTGTGCAATTGTAGTCCTTGACCAACTCAAGCCATCTCCTTTGGCGCATATTGAGCTTCTTCTGAGTAAAGATATACTTCAAGCTCTTATAATCGGTGAAAATGTAACGCCCCACTTTTATTTGCCGAAATTCAGAATAAATTTTACAAAATTTATTTCAAAAACATTGAGGCGCTACTCATTTTCCAAATGCAATTCCAATAATATCACATATGCAATTCCCAACGAGTTCAAAATTCATAAATAGTTAACACCCAACCGGGTTCAATAATCATAAATAGTCAACACCCAAACCGGGTTCAACAATCAAAAATGGTCAACACCCAAACCAGGTTCATCAAATCCATAAATACAGGGAGTACACTCCCTATCAATAATCCATTATTCAACATAAGTCAGGATTGCATAATTCATGATAAGCAATTTAAGCAGCGGAAATATTCAATAACTTGACCACCACTCGCTTCTCTCTGTCGTGCCCGCAATTACTAACCTGCATCAATGAAGAGCAGGTGGGGATGAGCGCAATAGAAAATCGAGGTGCTCACCATTATGCAATAATTAATATTAAATTTCATAAAATAAAGCAGGTATGGTCGCAGTATGAACACAAATCAATTAATATCCCATCTCCTTCCCAGAGTCAACTCTCATGTGCATACTTATACCAATTGACCACTGCTGATACACGTATCGAAAACCCCGCGGGCCTTACATTCGATGCCCAGATAGTAGGAGTAAATCCACCCCGAATGCCCGGAAACATCCCTTCGGACTTACATCGAGGATCACCAGCCAAGGCTCACGCCCTGACTGCCATACATAAATGAAGGAGACACCCCATCAGGAACGTTCTATAGCTACGGGGATAACCGTTCGACGGCCAATATAGGTCACATCGAAGGCTACATGGTTCACATGCATACTTTGATCATACCCCAACAAACAGTTAATTAATGCATAGAAACTTTTCAAATAAAACCCACCTGGATGTAGCAAGAGGTATAACCAAACACAGAGTTGAAGGAATTATGGCACAAGTTCAGCTCGAAGGACCTACAACAATTTATAATAACCTATCACTTACTATTCAATACGAAACAGCACATAAGGCACATATACTTAGCCGAATTCATATCGACTAAGTGACTCGTGGATTCCTTGACCGAGTTAGGTACTATGGAGTGACTACCAGACCTGTACACAACTCAAATACTTCATATAATACGCATAATTCATGCCAACATCAATAAAATACAATTCTAACCTGAACAATCGATAACCGAACATTTAGACTCCAAAATAAACTAAATTCAGGATCAGGAGTTAGGCTCAGCCAATAATCCTGAAACTTTACCACATTATAAAAAATGCAAAAACACATAAACTCACCAAGTTTCAGCCCTAAATTCATCCGGGAACATTTTTAAATGATTTAAGCAAAAACAGATCCAAAATCAGCATTTACTAGTTCGCATAGCTACACTTCGAATTTTAATCTGAAATTTTTACAAAACTTGAAACATCACAAAATAACAGGTTCCGAAAAGTTTCAGTGCAAAATTCCAAGTGTACGAATTTTAATGAATTTCACAAGTTTCTGCACAGAAACCGTTTTAAGCATTCGAACTCCAAAAACTCAGAAATAAAATCCGGAGCTCGGCACACATATTCCACATACTCAGAGGCACGAAATATCAAAAATTTAGCTCAAACGGATAACAACTCGATTTATGGTGAATTTATTACGGTTCAGCAGCATGCTCGGTTTAGAAAAATCATAACTCTCAAAATACAACTCAAAACGACTTCAAACCAAAACTAATAGATCAAGAACAACTCCAAGTACCCATAACTAAAGGATTTCCACGAAACGAACTACATAATATTCAGTTCGACAATAATTCAAAGTGACGGCAATCACTTTGATATCCAATTTCCCAAATATATATATATATATATATATATATATATATATATCAAAATTCTCATGAACACTAAACAACTTAGGCATTATCACATGAATTCACATAACACATTCGATGACCAAATAAACACATTATGAACAGGACGAAAATTAAATGGGACGAGTCGAGCCTTGTACCGTTCTCGGGATGAACGTTCGAACGAAACGAAGGTGAACGAACGGCACGCGAAGGCGGCTCGAGGCACGACGGCAAGCTTCGTCTCGCAGAAAGAAGGAGCAGCGGCGGCTCAAAGGAGGGGCAGCGGCGGCTCGATCGTGAGGAGCTGCGCAGCGTTCAAGGTTCGCCGGAGGAGGCTGGCTCACGTACTCGTCGACGGAAGCTCACGGCTTGCAGCGACGGAGGGCTTACCGGAGTTCGTCGGTTTGCTGCTGGGACTGGTCGTGCGTCGATGGCTGCTGAGGCGGAGCTTCAGGGCGAGGGGGCTGGTTCTCGACGGAAGGAGGCTGCCGGAGTTCGCTGCTGGCCCGTGGTGGCTGAGGGGCTGCAAGTCGCCGGCGGAAATTCGCGCTTGGTGACAGAGATGGCGGAGGGTGATACCGACGAGGAGGATGGTGGCGCGTTGGTGGTGGCGCTGCGATAGTGGAAATTGCAGAGGGAGATGATGGCGGAGGAGATGGGATGACGGAGGGAAGGTGATGATGACCGATCAAAATCACGAGAGAGAGGGATGATGATGCGATGACGGGATTTGGGATCGATCAGACTAGAAGAACGAGATTAATCTCTTCTGCAACGAGGAAGGAGATGCGACTAGAGAGAAAATAAAAAGACTGCGGGATTTCTGCTCATCTGATTCACGCGTACGAAATAAAAGAAAGACTAGGGTACAAAGTCTTGCACAAAAGAAACTCACACAACACACACGGGTTGAATTGGTTGGGCTCGGATTTGGGCCGGATTATCGGGCTTGCGGGTTCGGTTCAATGAAACATATCGGCTCTCGGGCTCAGCTTTCGTTTTCCTCAGGCCCGATAGATTAAATCGGATCGGGTCGAAAATCAACTCGCACAATAAATACATAACCGGTTATAATATATTTTTATAATACACAAATTAAATTTTAAAATAATAATAATAATATTAGTAAAAATACAAATACACATTTTTAATTAAATAATAACATTTAGGCAATTAGGCAATTAATTAATATTTAGACAATAGACAATTTGACAAATAATTCACATTCGACAATTAATAATTTATAGCATTCAATAAATAATAATAATAACAATTAAATATAAATAATAATAATAATAATAATAATAATAGAAATCCTAAAAAATTCCAACGTGAAACGAGGCTTTACAAATCTATCCTCCTTACAACATTTCCGTCCTCGGAAATGCGAAAGAACACACATCTAAAAGGAAACGATAGACTCGCATAGGAATTCCCAATCACGAGGCCCGGGCATCATTCTCCGGAGCTCGATTCCGTTCCCATGAGTCCTATCGCTTTATACTCGAAAGGCATGTACTCACATACAGGAACCAATCCGACTCGCCCATGCTCATATGTTTACCTTCTTGCTTGGGAGGGTGATCAGTCCTGCCCGAGCTCAGGCGTACATCTTCTTGCAAGGGACTCAGTTCGGTTTAACCTATACTCATGAGTATCAACGACTTGCTTTGTACCTAACAACACACAAGACCTCGACAGGTCGTTCGGTGTATTGTCAGCGTAGTCCGATTACCTGAACATCAAGGTGGTCACGTGACGCCAAATTTCAGTATCGTATCCGAGTCACACTGATAACTTGCTCACGATTTCATCATAGATCGTGCGTCTCCATCCAGACCACAACACAGTACCACATACATACAACACGACACCAACAAGCTCACATCCTCATGATATCGACTCCACGAGTCGAATGCCACCCTTATGCACAAACATAAGGCTTGACCCAAAGAAACACGCAATTCCCAATTTTTCGACTCAAGGAACTCTCAAGTAAGCAAAGGGACTCATCGACTACACTCCTTAATTAGATACCATCAATTAAGGATTTATACATATTTTAGTGGAACTTGGAGCCCTCGGTTCAAGGTTCGGGGTAACAAAAATATCTCAGCAAAACTGGTCGACCAAAGAAATGAATCGAAGGTTCGGGGTTAGTGCACTGTCACCCAAGAGGCGGCACGCTCGCTGGCGCTGCATAAGCAGGGCGCTGGGACGCGTGCGTACCCACCTACTCGGAGACCAGCTGTAAGGTCGAGGCTTGGCCGCACACACTGGCCTGAGGAGTTTGTGCGTTCGGTGATGGTGGCTGCAGTTCGCATGCGAGTCAACGGTCGGCCGCGCGCAAGCCTCCCATATCTCAGCACGTTCGTGCGTGCTCGGCCACCACTTCGCGTGGCTACACCCTGTCAGGGTCGGCGTTTGGTCAAGGTTTTCACAAGGAGTTACAGTTCAAGGCTACCAAAAGGGAATGGTTATACCAAATCTCAAAAATTTTGGGGGTCAACAAAACAACATATATTTCAGGTATTCCACAATTTCAAAGTTCAAGGGTTTCCGAAAATAGAGGTATAAGTTCGAGTTCCAAGTCCACTTCCTCGGTTAGCTAATCATGTCAGCAGTCCTAAACGAGCGCAACTCACATCCCAATCTTCACACTTTGGAATTTGAACGCGAAGTTCCTCCCGGGAATCCGAAAGAAGGAAAAGAACAAAAATTTATGATAAACAAAATTTAGAATAAGGACGGGTCCGCACCACGCGATGTGCTTGTTTCTGACTCGTCTATCCTCCTCAAAAGACTTCTGCATAATTCTTTAAGGTGGAAAAGCACTCCATCTCGATAACAACAAGAGATAACACAAAAGCACTTATAGGCGGCGAGCTCAGCTCGTCAAGCACCTTCATTAAGTCCAGATGCTATAATTAACATCTACTTAGACTTAAATGGAATTCACAATTATACTCAGCCGAACTTAATTCGACTAAGTTGTTCGTGAAGTCCTGTAGATGTTGGAACACTTAGACTCGACACTAAGACTCAACCAAATACACATGGGAGTTCACATAATCCAAAAAACATTGGCCAACTCAAACACTTAAAGAATCAGAAAACGAGTCAATTCACAGTTTTTATTGCAAAAGCCATATTTTAAAAACACAGATTTTAATCACAAAATTTCAGCCCTGGACATTAACTGTACAAATTTTAAAAATTTTTACAAGTTTCAGCAGTTATCAAAATTCGTTAAAACCAAACCAAATTGAACTCCAAAAATTTTTATCTTTT
This sequence comes from Striga asiatica, assembly GCA_008636005.1. NCBI lineage: Eukaryota > Viridiplantae > Streptophyta > Magnoliopsida > Lamiales > Orobanchaceae > Striga > Striga asiatica. The sequence continues at coordinate 154,210 of BKCP01006926.1, read as the reverse complement.
AACAGCATGAAAAGACACATAGAACACGTACTCCAGCCAAGTTTCAGAATTTTGGAACAACCAACAGATTTATGATAAATAAAACAACTTTTTGTAGAATCAGAAAATAAATTATTTACTCTATCAAACTTAGTTCAAAAACTCTAAACATTTTACACAGAATACAATAATAATGGAGGCATAACATGCTAAATTTTCAGCTAATTTCGATCACTACACAATTTATTATGCAATTAACATGAAAATAGCTAGAAATCATTCCAATTATTTAAAATAGCTACAGGCCTTGGAAAATTACGAAATTTTAACCCAAGTCTGATGTTCAACAGACGACGAGACCCTCAAAATTTCAAGGCAACCGGAGCAGTACATAAGTTTTAATAATTCCAACACTAAAACAGCGGTTATTAAGGTTCAACAATTTATCTACGACTCGATTTACGACGAATTCGTCCGAAGTCTTTGCCATAAGACTAAGGACGATAAAACGTTCCAATCCACAGCGACTATATCACGAATCGATGAGGTCTCATTCGATTTCTCAAAATCGAAGAGATCCTCTACATATGCACAACATATATTTAAACCAATTTCAAACTCATGAATACAAAATTAACATAGGCATATACACATCTGATGGTCTTAATAACCATGGTTACAGACCTCCGAATATCCCACACTTGAGGCTTCTTCGGTTGTCTGCTCCCTTCGTTTAAGCCTTCTCCTTTCGAGATGGCCCGCGAATGGTCCTCTTCCGAAGACACCAAAATACATCGAGAGATCTGTTATACACAGAACTCAGCTCGATAACACCATATCAAATTTCTAAACAACCAAAACCTCAAGTTAGAACTTAACTCTATATCGCTAGAGTTCAAATTCATACAACTTAGGTTCGCCACTCATCTAGAGTTCCAGAACGTTTAAAGGTAGGAGGATAAATTCCTAAGCCCCGGTTTTATTTCAGTAATCAATAACCAATCAATGCACAATAATCTTAAATCATTCGCGTACTCATACCTGAGCTGGCGCGGCACGATGAGAGCGAGTGGTCAAAATATGAGGTCAAAGTATGTAATCACATAATTCACATTAACCAGTCTACAGAAACGCAGACTAGCTCTGATACCAAACTGTAACGCCCCAATTTTATTTGCCGAAATTCAGAATAAATTTTTCAAAATTTATTTCAAAAACATTGAGGCGCTACTCATTTTCTAAATGCAATTCCAATAATATCACATATGCAATTCCCAACGAGTTCAAAATTCATAAATAGTCAACACCCAATCGGGTTCAATAATCATAAATAGTCAACACCCAAACCGGGTTCAACAATCATAAATGGTCAACACCCAAACCGGGTTCATCAAATCCATAAATACTAGGGAGTACACTCCCTATCGATAATCCATTATTCAACATAAGTCAGGATTGCATAATTCATGATAAGCAATTTAAGCAGCAGAAATATTCAATAACTTGACCACCACTCGCTTCTCTTTGTCGTGCCCGCAATTACTAACCTGCATCAATGAAGAGCAGGTGGGGATGAGCACAATAGGAAATCGAGGTGCTCACCACTATGCAATAATTAATATTAAATTTCATAAAATAAAGTAGGTATGGTCGCAGTATGAACACAAATCAATCAATATCCCATCTCCTTCTCAGAGTCAACTCTCATGTGCACACCTATACCAATAGACCACTGCTGATACACGTATCGAAAACCCCCACGGGCCTTACATTCGATGCCCAGACAGTAGGAGTAAATCCACCCCGAATGACCGGAAACATCGCCTTCGATGTGAGCTATATTGGCCGTCGAACAGTTATCCCCGTAGCTATAGAACGTACCCAATGGGGTGTCTCTTTTATTTATATATGGCAGTCAGGGAGTGGATGTAGCAAGAGGTATAACCAAACACAGAGTTGAAGGAATTATGGCACAAGTTCAGCTCGAAGGACCTACAACAATTTATAATAACCTATCACTTACTATTCAATACGAAACAGCACATAAGGCACATATACTTAGCCGAATTCATATCGACTAAGTGACTCGTGGATTCCTTGACCGAGTTAGGTACTATGGAGTGACTACCAGACCTGTACACAACTCAAATACTTCATATAATACGCATAATTCATGCCAACATCAATAAAATACAATTCTAACCTGAACAAATGATAACCGAACATTTAGACTCCAAAATAATAAACTAAATTCAGGATCAGGAGTTAGGCTCAGCCAATAATCCTGAAACGTTACCATATTATAAAAAATGCAAAAATACATAAACTCACCAAGTTTCAGCCCTAAATTCATCCGGGAACATTTTTAAATGATTTAAGCAAAAACAGATCCAAAATCAGTATTTACTGGTTCGCATAGCTACACTTTGAATTTTAATCTGAAATTTTTACAAAACTTGAAACATCACAAAATAACAGGTTCCGGAAAGTTTCAGTGCAAAATTCCAAGTGTACGAATTTTAATGAATTTCACAAGTTTCTGCACAGAAACCGTTTTAAGCATTCGAACTCCAAAAACTCAGAAATAAAATTCGGAGCTCGGCACACATATTGCACTTATCAGAGGCACAACATATCAAAAATTTAGCTCAAATGGATAACAACTCGATTTATAGTGAATTTATTACGGTTCAGCAGCATGCTCGGTTTAGAAAAATCATAACTCTCAAAATACAACTTGAAACGACTTCATACCAAAACTAACAGATCAAGGACAACTCCAAGTGCTTATAACTCCAGGATTTCCATGAAACGAACCACATAATATTCAGTTCTACAATAATTCAATGTGACGGCAATCACTTTGATATCCAATTCGCCAAATATATATATATATATATATATGAACACTAAACAACTTAGGCATTATCACATGAATTCACATAACACATTCGACGACCAAATAAACACATATTATGAACGGGACGAAAAATAAACGGGACGAGTCGAGCCTTGTAACGTTCTCGGGATGAACGTTCGAACGAAACGAAGGTGAACGAACGGCACGCGAAGGCGGCTCGAGGCTCGACGACAAGCTTCGTCTCACAAAAAAGAGGAGCAGCGGCGGCTCGATCGTGAAGAGCAGCGCAACGTTCAAGGTTCGCCGGAGGAGGCTGGCTCACGTACTCGTCGACGGAAGCTCGCGACTTGCAGCAATGGAGGGCTTACCGGAGTTCGTCGGGTTGCTGCTGGGACTGGTCGTGGGTCGAAGGCTGTTGAGGCGGAGCTTCACGGCGAGGGGGCTGGTTCTCGATGGAAGGAGGCTACCGAAGTTCGCTGCTGGCCCGCGGTGGTTGAGGGGCTGCAAGTCGCTGGAGAAAATTCGCGCGGAGGGTCGCCGGCGGATCTGATTCTTGGCGACAGAGATGGCGGAGGGTGATACCGACGAGGAGGATGGTGGCGCGCTGGTGGTGGCGCTGCAATGGTGGAAATTGCAGAGGGGAGATGATGGCGGAGAAGATGGGATGACGGGATTGTGATGACGGAGGGAAGGTGATGATGGCCGATCAAAATCACGAGAGAGAGGGATGATGATGCGATGAGGGGATTTGGGATCGATCAGGCTTGAAGAACGAAATTAATCTCTTTGCGACGAGGAAGGGGACGCGAACAGAGAGAAAATAAAAAGACTGCGGGATTTGTGCTCATCTGATTCACGCGTACGAAATAAAAGAAAGGCTAGGGTACAAAGTCTTGCACAAAAGAAACTCACACAACACACACGGGCTGAATTGCTTGGGCTCGGATTTGGGCCGGATTATCGGGCTCGCGGGTTCGGTTCAATGAAACGTATCGGCTCTCGGGCTCAGCTTTCGTTTTCCTCGGGCCCGATTGATTAAATCGGATCGGCTCGAAAATCAACTCGCACAATAAATACATAACCGGTTATAATATATTTTTATAATACACAATTTAAATTTTAAAATAATAATAATAATATTAGTAAAAATACAAATACAAAATTTTAATTAAATAATAACATTTAAAAAATTAGGCAATTATTTAATATTTAGACAATTAGACAATTTGACAAATAATTCACATTCGACAATTAATAATTTATAGCATTCAATAAATAATAATAATAAAAATTAAATATAAATAATAATACAAAAATTCCAACGTGAAATGGGGCATTACAGAAAATCTCATGAGCGGGGTAGTTCTGCTCGTGAGGCTTCAGCTGCATAAGCTACAACCTTCCCTTGCTGCATTAGGACACATCCCAAACCCATCTTCGAAGCGTCACTATAGATGGTGAACTCCAAAGTAGGATCGGGAATCGACAAGACGGGTGCGGTGGTAAGTCTCCTCTTCAACTCCTGGAAACTATCCTCACACTCGGAACTCCACTCAACCCTCACGGCCTTCTTCGTAAGGTTGTTTAGGGGTTGGGCTATCTTCGAGAATCCCTCGATGAACCTCCTGTAGTATCCTGCTAACCCCAGGAAACTACGAACGTCGCTGGCACTTCTTGGTGTTTCCCACTTGCTCACAGCCTCGATCTTGCCGGGATCCACCTCAACGCCTCTAGCTGTCACAATGTGGCCAAGGAAGGCCACACGATCCACCAGAGCTCACACTTCGAAAACTTCGCATACAGCTTCTCACTGCGAAGAGTCTCCAGCACAATCCTCAGATGCTCCTTGTGCTGATCGATGTCCCGAGAATAGACCAGGATGTCGTCGATGAAAATGATAACGAACTGGTCCAGATAAGGATGGAAGACCCTATTCGTAAGGTCCATGAATACTGCTGGCGCATTGCTGAGTCTGAACGGCATTACCACAAACTCGTAGTGGCCATATCGGGTACGGAACGCAGTGTTAGAGATATCCGACCCCGGACCTCAAATCAATCTTCGAGAAGACACTGGCTCCCCTCAGCTGGTCGAAGAGATCCTCAATACGAGGAAGAGGGTACTTGTTCTTAACCGTCAGATGGTTAAGCTCGTGATAATCGATACACATGCGCATGGATCCGTCTTTCTTCTTCACGAATAGGACGGGCGCACCCCACGGAGAAACACTCGGTCGAATAAAACCATGCTTGAGCAGTTCTTGGATTTGGGCCTTGAGCTCTTGAAGCTCCTTCGGCGCCATACGATAGGGAGCCTTAGAAACGGGTGCCGGCTCCTGGGACTAGATCGATGGTGAATTCAACTTGACGGTTGGGCGGTCCTCCGGGCAGCTCGTCGGGAAAAACATCAAGGTACTCACAAACGATGGATACTCTCTCGGGTGTACGCTCATCAACGGCATCGGACACCATAGAGATGAGATAGCCTTGACAGCTACCCTTGGAAAGGCTCTTCCTAGCTTGCAAAGAAGAGATGACCCGAGGCACAGTCCTCGAATTAACCCCATAAAAGACAACAGGCTGATCGGAATCGGGGAAGAGGGTGACTTCACGCTACTGGCACCGGATATTGGCTCGATAACGAGTGAGCCAGTCCATGCCCAAGATCACGTCGAAGTCTCGCATTTCAATCATATAAGCATCAGCTTCGAACACTCGCCCACCGATAGAAACAGGAAGATCACGAACCAAAAAATCAGACATAATAGTTTTTCCCGAGGCTAGGCTAACCTCGAGAGGATCAATATGGCAAGTATTCACAAAAGATAGGGCCTCAAGGCATTGGGATGAAATAAACGAGTGGGTCGCTCCAGTATCACACAAAGCAAAAACAGACACGTTGGATAATGAAAGCATTCCGGACATGGTACCTGTGTTGTTGTTGGCCGCCTCGTCATGAGTGATAGTGTAGACACGAGCCTGGCCTCCTGTCCTCTGCTGGTTAGGTGGGGGCTGTCTGGGCTGCTGCTGCTGGTTCGGCCGGCCTCCTTGGCTCTGGGCAGGTGCAGGAGAAGTGGCCCTTTCTCTGGCAGTTGAAGCAAGTCATGTCGGCAGCCCGACACGCATTGGCTTCATGAACTAGCCCGCATGCTCTACACGGCGGGGTCCCAGCAGGAATTTGGTGGAGAGGCTGGACAAACTGTGCAGCAGGCTGCTGCTGAGGCTAGCGCGGACCATGGTTAGGGCGCTTGCCTCTTGTGGTTCTGATGATCATTCTTCCTCTTGCCACAGCTAGAGGACGGGGGAGCTGAAGCATACGGAACCGGATACGGATAAGGCGCCTGAGCAATGAGCGGCGGCTGATAAGACAAAGGCGGGATGAGAGGAGGTACAGCCTGGGCAGGCTGAGCAGCATGATAAAAAGAAGGAACAGGATCTGCCGGAAGGAGAAAACTCTCCACTCTTTGAGCCCGACTGACTGTGTCGGCATAAGACATCAGTCCGTGACTCCCAACTAGCTCACGGATTCTCGGATTCAGCCCTTTCAGAAATTTATTGGCTTTCTTCTCATCGGTGTTCACAGAATCACCATCAAAGAGGCACATTCGGGTGAAAGTGCAGATGTAGTCATCCACGCTGGTACTGCCCTGCTGAAGATGGTAGAACTCGTGTTCCATGCGATCCTAAAAATTCTGGGGAAGGAACCTGCCACGAACCATTGCCTTCATCTGCTCCCAGGTGAGGGCATTGAGCCAGGCTCTAGCCTCCGAGCCCAGTGGTCGACCCACCAGTCAGAAGCATCTGCCTTCATCTGGAAGGCGGCGAGGGCTACTCGCTGTCTATCGGGAAGAGGAAGCACAACGAAGATCTTATCGAGCTCCTTCATCCACTCAAGCACCGCAGTGGGGGCCTCACTCCCCGAGAAAGTGGGTGCATGCATGCCTTGGAACTGGACTATGAGTCGGGGAAAATCCATGGCTGGAGGGGCCTGCTGGCGAGATGGAGATGGAGACGGGGTTTGTTGATGGTTGCGAGCATTGCGATTACGAGTGGCCATGGTTCTACATTGAACAAGCCGGAAAAGTTTAACACCAAAAACAAAATTTAAAATAAATATAGGGAATCTAGAGTTCGCCATGAAACACTAGAGTTCAAAATCATTTAATGGTGGATAGATTCCTAAGCCCCAGATAAATTAAACAAAACCATAAATTCATACCTTGAGCTGGCGTGGCGAGACGAAGCGAGTGGTCATTGGTCATTAAACACTTAATCACAAATGAACCAGTCTACAGAAAAGCAAGACTGGCTCTGATACCAAACTGTAACGCCCCGTTTTATTTTAAAGAATTTACCGAATTTATTTATTAGAAATCAGAGTTATTTTTTTTCTTTTTAAATCCAAGTTAAAACCTTTATCGAGAAACGGGCGCTACTCACAAACAACAACAAACAAACACACTCAATCAATCAATCCAATGAACCTACACATGTTCGAGCTATCAAAATGACAATCTCATAAATCATAAATTTCTAAATCATTCCCCAAACGACTAGCATGAAATCAAGGTTCAAACGAAATTCAACATAGTTCGAAAATGAAGAAATAAATAATCCAAAGTAAAATAGCAAATGAATAAATAACAAGTTCATGCGGAAGCATAGGATTTCAACACATAATGACCACCATCTCGCTCGTCCTACGCCATCGCCTCCAGCTCATCTCAACCTAGAACAAAGGAAGAGAAAAGACAACAAAGAAAATAATGGGGGTGAGCAACCAACTAGCTCACCATTATCGCACAGTTATCCCGTATAATTATTTTTTTAAAAGCAGTATCAGTATCGGTATGCATAGAATTTATAGCCTAAACCCCCTACCCGGCCCTATCGCAAACCTTCTATGTACATACAACAACCTTCCAGATACAACGGCGTGGCTGTAACTGAAACCTTCCCACCCCCGGGTACAACGGTTCGTAGTATCCTTTCCAGGAGACAGCAGAGATGTTTTTCCCTTTTCGGATACTACGGCATGGGGCGTCCCTCCTGGATACAACGGGCAGGCGACCTCCTACTGCTTTCGCATTCATCAAAGGCACTAACGTTCGGGACACTTAGACTAGAGTTCTCATGCATACAAAAATTTTCAAAAGAAACATTACACGAAATAATAAGTGCGATAATTATGGATACAACCCAAATGTACCCACCTGATAGCAGCAAAAGTTCAAAGTTAAAAATCTCGAAATGAGGCGAGGTCAACACCTCTAGACACCTACATTAAGTCCAGATACTAAAGTCAACACTTTAATCTAGACCTATGTAGAAAAGTCACAAATTGAGTTAGCCGAACTTGGTTCGACCAAGTGGTTCGTGAAGTTCTGTGGATATGGGAACTCTAGGACTTAGACTCGATCAAACCACATATTCAAGTTCACATAAATGCAAGTGAAAGACAAACAAACGAGCCACAAGTAAACACATGGCACTTTTGGTCAACAACACTTAACACATTTCAGTATAGAAAATAATTTCCCAAAATTCACACTTGAATTAGAAGGTCTATCAATTCAACGAGTTAGGCTCTGAAATTTTTACATAAATTTCACATCCCAGTTCTAAGTATGATCACCCAGTTTCAGCTTCAAACTCCTTATAGAGAATTTTATAAAATTCATACAATTTTTTTAACAAAAATAAGTTTAAATTAAAAACACATGATAATGAAAGATTCAGGCTATGAAATTTTTATCTAAAATACTACAGCATATGTGCAGTAACACATAAAAATACCAGCCTTTAACACTCAGTATATCAATTTATAAAATTAAAATAATATTCAGCCAATTATTGATTTTATATCAAAACTGAACTTAACTGAAATCTAAAAATTCTAAACTTTTTACATCATACTAAACATCACATAAGCAGCACCTCCACAAATTTTCAGAATTTTCAGCTTTGGACCAATTTATCGCACTTAAAACAAATTTGGACAGAAACACGAAATAAATTATTAACCCTATCAAACCTAGTCCAAAAATTCTAAAACTTTTATACAACATATAAATATACCAGAGACATATCATACTAGAAAATCAGCCAAACTGAAGTACCACGAAATTATTTATGCATTTTACAAGAAACTGAATAGAAATCAAATTAATTTTTAAAAATAGCTCCAGACCTTCAAAAATCACGAACATTTTACACAAGCTATATGTTCATCAAAAACAGCTGCACCAAAAATTTGAAGACAATCTGACTAGTATTCAATTTATGGTGAATTTTACAATCAAAACAGCAATTACAACTTTCGAAAAATCATAACTATCAATTTTACAAGCCCAATCGACACAAGGTCAGCGCCGTTGTGTTCGTAAAAATCCTAAGTTCCTAAATCCACAGAAATTCATCACCTATATTCAGTTCTCGCTCAATTTGTATGAATCGACGAGTTTCACAAAAAAAAATACGACAATATAATATAACGAATGATAATATCACATAACATTACATCGCCTCTCAAATCCATAAAGCATGATAACAGCTCCTAAACACATAAATCGCGTACAACACGACATTTAATCGCTGAATAAATAGACGAAGAGTCGAGACTCGATACCGTTCTCGGGATTCCGGCGAGAAGGGTTCGAATTGGCTCGACGGTGAACTTCGTCTCGCGAAAGAAGGGAGCTCGTCGCTGAGGTGCTGCTGCTAGGTCGCCGCTGCAAGGTCGCCGGAGAAAGGAGCTCGCTGGTTCGTCGCCGGGAAGCTGTGCGTGGTGGAGACTCGCCGGAAGTTGGGCTGGCGTGCTGCTCGCGGATGTCAGAGGTTCGATGATGATGATGAAGGACTGAGCGAGATGAATGGACGTTGGTGATGAGATGGTGCTGACAGAAAAATTTGAGTTTTCTCTTTTCTGCTTACGTATCGAGCGAGAGGGATAGAGATTTAGATCGGTAAAGGAGCAGAGTGAGAGATTTGAGTTTTCTTTTTTCTGCTTACGTATCGAGCGAGAGGGATAGAGATTTAGATCGGGACAGAAAATCACAAAGGCTACGAGAGAAGAATCTGATCTTATGCCAAGGAACGAAAGGAAACGAGATATATATATGTATGTATTAGGTTAATATGATTTTCTTGGCCTCCAAGAATTTTCTACACACGCACAAGGCAAAGAAGGAGAAGAAAAGGCCGGGTGTTCCAAAAATCTTTTGGGCCGATATTTTATTTTTAAAACAGTTTGGGCTGGTTTCAAAAATAGTACAATAATATTAATATTATCACGAAAATAATAATCATCCATAATAAATAATAATATCAATAATTATAAAAATTCTCAATAAATCCACAAATGAACGGGGCACTACATTTTCCCAGCTCCAAAGTCTCCCCATTTGTTACTCTTATGATACTTATCATTGTGGAGAAAAACACTCCCTAACACTTGAGCATTTTAGCAAAAACCGAGAGTAAGTACTTGAGAGCAGGAAAAATCCCGAGTGCACACTTGTGTTTATTTTCAAATTCTAGCCATCAACTCTTGCTACCAACCACATTATATCACTCTTACCCCATTCTAAACTTTCCATAGAAGTGTTTTGAGGCATTAAACTCAAGAAAATTCGAAGAGAACAAGCCACAAAGCCGCAGCAACAAGAACCAAGTGAAAACCGAGCACACCAAGCTTCCTTTGCATTTTTGAGAAGTTTTCAAGGTTAGTTAGCTAAATCCTTCTTATGACCTGTTATGCATGATATGAGGATGAGAATTATGTGTTTGGATGACTTATAGGTTCAGTTTTTGAGTAGTTATACGCATACAAAATGTTAAAGTTGTTTCAGCTGACCCGCATGTTGTTTATGTGATGTTTGCTTGCGTTTTTACCTGTGCTATGCCAAACCTGCTATTGTGTGACTCACACATCTAATTCCTGTGGAAGAGAGGAGTTCATAGGATTAAGAATTAGGTCAATTGTCTTAGTATAACTCGAGTTCTTGATTTTTAAAGTTAAACATGCAAGATGAACTTTACATGCGCGAATTTCAGTTGCGACTTCAAATGCGTAGAACTTGAGTTATACTCAAGATAAAATTATGAAACTTTATAGACATGTTTATATATGAGTTAAGAGCCGCCATACCAAATTACATGATTGTATCATAAGAAATGCAGGATTTATAATTTTTAGATCGCATGCGTGTCGAACTAATTTTTTGTGCGAGAATACTCTGTCCACATGCAAGCTATGAATGCGAAAATTTTATTAAAAATCCTCTTATGAGTGTTTAACATTGTGACCGAGTTTGAGCTTGAAAGGTTAATCATGTGATTTTACAAAATTGTTGCAATATGCGCATGTATATAACTGAATTTCATGTTATGCTTAAGTCATGAGGTTAATAAGCAAATGAAGTCCTATTGACATGAAATTTGGACAGAAAGTACATGTCTATGTCTACTATTTAACTGCCAAGTTTTGTTATTTTTGGAGACTTGTGTAAATTTTAAAAAAATTCATGAGGTTAAGAGCTCAATCATGTTCGGTTTAAATTTTAGATAAATGTAAAATCTTTATTTAATTGAGCTTCATGAGTAGACATGGCTTAGTATAAGTTAAGTGGCTGGAGAGGGTCACCTTCCCGCCCTGAACGGCAAGCAGCCAGTGCCGTACAGTCAGCGTGCGCGCGTGCCGCCCGGACCGAGCCTAGGTCACCAGTCGAACTCGAGCCGGTTCGGTACGCGGACCCGGTTCGACTAAGTTAGACCGGCTGGTTCAAACCAGATTAAGATATACTGATAAATTCAGTTTCCAGGATTCAGTCAGACTTTATCCGAAAACGCTAGATCGGTCCAGTTGAGCAGAAGAACAAGTCCAGTTTACTTGTTTACGTGATCTTATTTGTTTTATTTGTTTTGTTATGTATGCATGTAATTATTTATCTGTAATGTCTGTCTGCCTGCTTATCTGTTATAATATAAAATGATCATTTCAGATTAAGTTTAGCAGTCAAGCAAAATACTTAGATTATTTTGCTTGTATATGTTTGGTAGCTTGAGGAGAGTCGAGCCTCCGACAGCTACCCAGATTTTCCAGCACTTGCGTAGTCCTTATCAGCATAACAGGTGGGGGTCATGTATTGGATTCAACATTATGTATAATATTTGTACCATGGCAGAGGTATGTTTGAGACAGTTAGTTTCTCCCAGGTGGAGGCCGAGGGCCTTAATATCCCATCTTGGGACCCGGTGGAGGCCAAGGGCCTTAATATCCCATCGGGGTGTGCACACGAGCAGCCGAGGGCCGAGGTGTCTTTTGACCACAGTAAAGCAAGAAAAGAAAAGTTTACAGTTTAAGCTCTTATATATTTAAGTTCATGACACGCTATTATAAATGTTGTTTTATTCAGTACTGGTCTTTGCGGAGCATAGTGGTTTGCTCACGCCCCTATTGTGTTTTTCGGGAGACGGAGCCGAGCGTGCAGGATGAGCAAAGACGTGGCAAAGCGTGGTCATGAGAGTCTTGGAAATTTTTACGCACATTTTATGTCTCAGTATTTATGATCATGTATTATTTGGATATGTATGCATGTTATTTTCTGTATTTCGGATGCTTCTGCTAGCAGACTAGACAGTGCGAGACAGTTTAGACATTGCATGTTTAATTCCATTATCCGTAGCGGATAGTTTGGTTGCGTGTTTTATATATTTTTGTGAGCAAGTTGAGTAAGTTTTTATCTGTGACATCCCACAACAAGTTAGTATTTTCGAGAACCAAGCTCGCACGATCTTTCGAAAATAAAAGCGAAAATTGTACTTTGATTTTTCAAAGCTAGTAAGGCGGGGTGTGACAATAAACATGCATATGTATACTTATTTGATTTACCAAGGGTGGTACCAATTATTTTAGGTTGACATGCTCTGTAATTTGGTAAGTGATGTTGTTTACATGATGTGTCGTTAAAATTGTTTACGCTCAATGTGTCCCGGTCCGCCGGGTTGATAACGTCCCCGAAATGAGCTCCGAGATGATTATTATGTTAAGCCCTACAAGAGGATTGATTTTCGACATAATAATAAATAACTGGGTGGTACTATTGGATATAAAAGTTGATTAACTGTATTGTTAGTACTTAAATTAATCAACGGATATTAGATCTTTAACATGGAGAGGTAACTCGAGCAATTAGTCGGGAGAAGAATTAATTGTAATTCATAGTTAAATGAGAGTGCAATAATATTACTCTACTGGAATTTCAGGCTCATTAAATTGTGTTCACACTTGGGAACCTATGTTTAGCACCTCCTTAGGGTTCCTATTGTAGCCTATAAATACATTAAAGTCGAAGTCTCTCCCCAACATTATTCCACATACATAAGGTCTCATATCTTGAGAGAATTCTCGTAAGTCGTAGATTGTGAGGATTGGGAGTTCCGTTTAGTTGCACCACCAAGATCAATAGATCTCATTCTGATCAAGACGAAACTTGGAGAGAACGATCACCGACGATAACTTAATCCATCTAACTGATCGCCGCAGCCAGTCGGACCACTATCGTGACGCCACCAACGCCTCACAGCAGGGTCGTGCATGCACGCCCTCAGAGAGCTTGTAGGCACAGCCCCGCGCTCGCAGCCGCATCAGAGCGCTCAACGCCAGCCACTGCGCACACCTACAGACGAAGCCACGACATGCATGCACACAATGCAACCATACACGGATAACGCTAGCAGCAACCAACCGCACGCAGCAATGCAACGTGAGCCATAGACACGCAACAAGGCAATGCGCACACTCGCGGCGACACTTGATGATCCTGACGTGCACGACCGGCAATCCCGACAAGGTGATCCGAAGACTTGAGGAGGATCAGCAAGGAACATGGGCTCAAGGATGTGTCTCAGAACCATTTGTCTATTCCTATAGGCTGTGTAAGTCATCTTAGAGTCAACAATTTTTTAAACAGTAAGTCCTGATCCTAACTATACATTCCGCTGTGTTCTGATTTATTTTGATAGATTTGGATATGCATATCAAATACATTCCTCATAGAACCCAACAACTGGTATCAGAGCCCAGGCTTAATTTATCTTTGTGCACTATTAGGAATTATGTGACATATGTGAATTAATTGTGTATGGCTTAAGCTCATAGTAGACTAAAATTGAAAATAATTGATTATTTGCTGGTGTTCTTGAATCTGTATGTGTATGTTTTAATTCATGTATGCTTTTATAAGCCTAGGGCATGTCGGGGTCTTTTGAGTTGGTGAAGGTTTGTAAAAATTTATTCGCGCAGTGGGACACCGCATAGTTTAAATGTATTACTAGATCATACATGTACGAACCTTGCATGGGTCATAGTATTAAATTATGAAATTGTTATTATATTTTTCAATTGACCCGGTGGATGCGAACGAGCACGAATGATCACGACGACCGACACATCCCAACGGGATGAGATAAGCCAACCGCGGACTTGTTGTCGTCGGTGTGCATGGTGTTGTGCGCACACAAGCGCGCCCGCCGGTAGCTTGCTGCCAGGTGCAGGCACTACCAAGGCGTCGCACAGCGCGGACAAAAGTGGATTTGCAAGGAGCAGCATGCGTAACGACACTGGGATAATGTAGGGGCAACGTCGTGCGATTAATTATAGGCATTGTTATATCTTGGCATCCATGTCAAATGTATTGTAACATCAACATTAGCCCATGGATTTTGCTTCTGACATACTCTTCCATCTCAAGGAGTTGTTTGGCCATCAGTCACAGGCTGCCCGACCGGAGGCCACGATGGTATTTGAAACATATAAGGAGAGTATATGCAACACCCCGCTAACTAGGGCCAATTTTTCGCAAATTTAAACTCTTTCGAAAACGCTTATAAATTTTTCGAAATCATTTGCAAACTATCTCGGGATGCTGCTAAGGACTTTTCTGCTTAAAAACCCGTTTCTTTAACCTAGGTCTAACAACTGGTTTAGACTTAAAGAATTCAGGTTTATATTTTTACGAATCATGCATATTAGTCTGGACCCGTTCGTACTGGCGAACCGGGTAAAATTATTTAAGTCTGAAAATAGCATCATGCATGTTCGAAAATAAACACAAGCATAGCGGAAGTCTGAAATGCGTGGAATTATTTAGTTTACAAACAGTTTAAACAAATGTCCCGGGAACAGCTTTCGTGCGGAACTCACGACCACCACCACCACAGCTTGACTCACGCCTGCCCGCCGACCCTGCCATCTGAAAATATAAAGTGGGGGTGAGTACGGTCCACTTGTACTCCATAAAAACCCATTCTAAAGTAAACAGCAATATTAATAATGATATCACAAACTGGTATATATAAGTAAACTGTAACTCCCGGAACTCTCTGGCCGGTAACTCCCGGAACACTCTGGCCGGTAACCGTGTGCACACTCTGATGGTATAACTAGGGCAAACTGGGCCACCACCAGAACTTAGGGAAGGCAAACTTGGCCTTAACCCAAAGTGGATAAAACTCATATACATACCTGAACGTGATATCGACTATTAAACTCAATGTATAACCCAGACTGGGTCCCCACCTGATCGGTTTTGAAAATGAGTAAGTGCGGCTGTGCTGGTAGCTGACTCCTCAAGCTACATAAAAATATAAGCAAACAAATATACTAAGTACTATGCTCGTCATATGCTCAAAAATATGCTAGGATGCTCTACTCTATCAGATTACTCAACCGGATATAAACGAACGCTCTATGGGTTCTCTAAAATAATTCTAAGTCCGGAAATAATACTGATATGCTTAACTGATCTGGTTTGGCTCGGAAAAATACTTAAATTTCGGAATAAGACTCGGACCGAAAATCACGAACCAAAACGGACTCGAACCGCCGGCTAAACTGGCCGGTTCGCTAACTGGCTAAACCGGGTCGGGTTGGACCGGACCGGGTTGGACCACTGGGTCACACTGGACCGGTTGGTCACGGGCTGCTCGGACTGGCCGGGCTCGGTCCCGTGCCGGGCCTGCTGGGGCCATGGCACGGTGCTGGGCACTAGCTGGGTGCGACCGGGCCTCGGTACTAGGCGCTGCTGGCGCGGGCTGTGCGGCTGGCACGGGCCCTGGCACTACTGGTGCCACTAGGTGCGACTGGGCACGACCGAGAGTCACTGGGTGTGCTGGCGCGCTGCTGGGCACGACCGAGCACTAGGGACGCGGGAACTGACGCGTACCCGGGCTGACTGGGCACTGGGCGTGCGGCTGGCACGACCCTAGTGCGACTGGCGCGAGAGCTAGGGCTGTCAGGGTGCTGCCGGGCAACCCTGGGCACGCGGGCGTGCTGCTGGGCACGTCCCGGGCCACTGACTGCTCGGGCGCGCTGCTGGGCACATCCCGAGGCCTCTGGACCTTACTCAGGGTCACTAAGGCACGGCCCTGGACACTCGGGTGCGCTGCTGGCACGACCCGAGGTCGACTCTGCGTGGCACGAGCAACTGGCTCGAGGTCACGCGTGCACTGACCCTGGGACAACGCTGCCATGCGCTGCCCGAGGTGCCCTGGCGCGACTGGCGCTGGGACCTCGCTGGTTGGCACGGACAGGCACTGCTGGGTGCTGTCTCGTGCACTGGGACTGCAGTGCCTCGCGAGCACTAGGCGCGGGCACGGACAGGGACACGGCCTGGCCCCTGGGACGCGGCACGGGCACAGCACGCGCGACTGGCGCGGCTAGTGACCCTAGCCGGTCTTTTCCAAACTTCCTTCAACTTTTCTAGGGACTAATGAACCATACCAACATAATATGACATAATATACTCAAAAATGCCAAAAGTCCCTGAGGGACCTCGGTTGGATTTGGAGATGGGCTTATAGGGCCGATTAGGCCCGAGGCCACCCTAGGGCATAAAAATGAACATGCTCAACATGTAAAATGACTTAGGGCCGAATAAACTACATCAAAAATCATGGCTAATGAGGCTAGAACATTGGCTAAAACATACTTGCACATATACTTAGGTTCGGGGGTGAAAATGGCTCGATTTCACATAGCAACTTGACCGAACAAATGAACTCAAAACATAAAACTGTTTCAACCATGTTATACTCATAATATTTGAGGATTTTTAAGATACTAATCTCGGCCATATCATGCTTGTACAAAAACTTACGAATTTAAGGCTTAGATGATCAAAAATTCATATCTCTTATATCTCACATGCATGGCATCATTTCTACACATGATAATTCTTATTTTATCATGAATAAGCTAGGAAAAATGGTTGGCATGAGCTAACCTTGCTCAAAAGTCGAAATGGTGCAAATGGGCCTTGCTCGGGGATCTTGCGGCACTAGGAACTTAACCTCGACTTTGGGGCTTGAATGGCTGAGGAGGATAGCTTCAAGTGACTTAGAAAAATCCAAAATAAGCTTGGATAATGATAAGCCTCGAGATAACTAGGCTGGAACAAGCTATACACGAGCACTCCTCTTCCCCGGGGAACACGCGCACGGCTAGGGACAATGACTTTGCTCTCGGTTTTCTCTCTTCTCCCTCAATATTGCTAAGTGTTTGATGTCTCCAAGAGTCATATCCATGCTGAGGAGTGTCCCTTTTATGAGGATAGGGGCGGAGCTATTGAGGCACAAAGGTGGGGGACAAAGGGATCACATGCACACATGAGACAAGGGTGATGGGCCTTGGGCTGACTTGCACGAACTTGGAGGAGTGGCAGGGCATCTTGACTGACCCAAGCATTAAAATATGCTGGGAGAGCAGGTCTGGTCGGCCTTGAGGTAAGTGGGGGACAAATCCAAATACAAATGCATTAAAATATTACATGCACATGTCCACATTTGGACTCACTTGAAAGTGGATTGGGCTTAACTTCCTTAGGGCCATTTTAGCTCAAAATGATCCTTATCAAGTGTATAAAATTCGGAGGTTTTGGTCCCTGAAAGATTTGGGCCAAAAACATGTGAAATGGCCTCTTGAAGTTGGGCTGTCGCGCTGCCAGCGCTGGGCCTGGGCGCTGGCCCTGGGCGCGGGCTGCTGGGCATGGCGCGGCACTGGGCCTGGCGCGAGGGCGCGGCCTGGCTGCGCGGGAAAACTGGCCTGCTCGGGAAAAATGACCTTGGGCTGATTTTATGGGCTGAATTGAGGCTCACAACACTTAGAAAAATACCATAAGTGTTTGGCCATGACTTGGGCACCATGCTTGACTCGCGCGAGGCTAGGGTGCGGCACTAGGGCACGATTCATGGCCCGAGCTTGGAAAATGTTTAGTCGAGGATAACCCTTGGCTAGAGATGAACTCGTGGCTCGATAAAAAAGATCTCATACTTAGAAAATATTCTAAGTAAGGCTATGAGCATGGCTAGGGCTCGAACAAGACTCGAGACAACTAGGGCTCGAGAATTGGCTAGGCGCGAACTAGGCGCGATACTCGCGACCGAACAACTCGGTTCCGAACACAGCTAAACTTGGACGATTTATCGAAACAAACTCGGTTTCGATTATTCGTCAACTGGAATAACTAATTCCGACTGAATAAAATCCATTAATAAAATAAATGGACCGGAATTAATAACTGAGATTGAATAGCTGATAACTGGGCTCGGAACTCAAGACGAGCAGTATTAATAAAAAGAAATAGTTCAACTGGGAACTAGAAACTGTCATTTTTATTAATACAGAACTGGGCTATTACAATCTATCTCCCTTAAAAATATTTCCGTCCTCAAAAATACTAAACTGGAGAAATACAAGAACTGAAAATATATACAACTGGGTACATATCAGAACTCAAAATCTGGAAAACAAGCTTTGATGTCTGCCTCGCGCTCCCAAGTGGCAGCTGAATCTCCATGGCGATTCCATCTGATACGAACGAGGGGAACGTCTCGGTTCCTGAGCCGAAGGACCTTTCGATCCAGAACTGCTACTGGCTGCTCCTCGTAAGTCAAATCTGGCTGAAGCTGAATCTCGCTGTGCTGAAGCACATGCTCGGGATCGCACACGTATGGGCGTAGCATCGAAACGTGAAACACGTTGTGCACGCCAGCCAACTCGGGAGGCAGAGCTAATCGATAGGCGACTTCGCCCACTCGTTCGAGAATCTCGAACGGGCCTATATAGCGAGGATGCAACTTCCCTCTCTTCCCAAAGCGAACGACCCCTCTCATCGGTCGAATCTTCAGGAAAACATGATCTCCGGGCTCAAAATGCATCTCTCGTCTATGCTGATCGGCTGAGGACTTTTGCCTACTCTGAGCTGTCTTGAGCCTCTCTCTGATCCAGGCTACTTGCTCAACTGTCTCCTCGATGAACTTCGGACCGAGTACTCGTCGCTCTCCAACGTCATCCCAGTAAAGGGGCGATCGACACTTGCGGCCGTAAAGTGCTTCGTAGGGAGCCATCTGAATAGATGCCTGATAACTGTTGTTATAGGCGAACTCAGCTAGTGGCAGCCACTTCTCCCACTTAGCACCTCTGTCCAGAATTAAGGCTCGGAGCATATCCTCAAGCGTCTGGATCGTCTTCTCGGACTGGCCGTCCGTCTCTGGATGGTAAGCCGAACTAAACTTTAACTGGGTGCCCATTGCCTCATGCAAACTCTCCCAGAATCGACTGGTGAATCTGGGATCTCGATCGGAGATGATCGTAATGGGCACTCCGTGGAGTCGAATAACACCACGGGTATATATCTCGGCAAACTGATCCATCGTCATGGTCATCGCCACAGGCATGAAATGCGCGACTTTCGTCAGTCTGTCTACCACTACCCAAATCGCGTCGTGGTGCTCGGACGACTTAGGTAGTCCCGTGACGAAGTCCATGGTAACCTCTTCCCACTTCCAGCTGGGAATCTCAAGTGGCTGTAGCAGACCTATGGGACTCTTGTGCTCGGCCTTTACTTGCTGACACACCAAGCACTTCTTCACGAAGTCTGCTACATCTCTCTTCATTCCTCGCCACCAGAACGACCTTTTCAGGTCGTGGTACATCTTGGTACTCCCAGGGTGGGCTAAATATGGCGCACTGTGGGCCTCAGTCAGGATTTCCTTGCGTAAAGTCCCGACTTTTGGCACGACAATGCGGCCTCTGAACTCCAAGGCTCCATCTGTGCCTCGATAAAAGCCCTCTATGCCTCCGGCGTGAACCTTCGCCTCTAAAGTGCGAATGAACTGATCGCAGGATTGCTCCCGCCGGATTCTGTCTCTCAGCATGGGCTGAACTCGCATCGAGCTAACACTCCCCGAAATCTCCTTAGGAAGTGAATCGACAACCTCAATCTGCATCCGGGCAAACTCTCGGATAAGCTGGCGCTGATCGGTGATCGAGCAGACTGACTCACCCCTCACCTTACGGCTTAGGGCGTCTGCTACCACGTTCGCCTTCCCCGGATGGTACTGTATGGTGCAGTCATAATCTTTCACAAGCTCCAACCATCGCCTCTGGCGCATGTTGAGCTCCTTCTGTGTGAAGATATACTGCAAACTTTTGTGATCGGTAAAGATCTCACACCGACCACCATACAGATAATGGCGCCATATCTTGAGTGCATGCACAATCGCTGCCAACTCTAGGTCGTGCGTCGGGTAATTCTGCTCATGGGGCTTCAACTGACGTGAAGCGTATGCAACGACTTGGCCGTCTTGCATCAGCACACACCCAAGACCCTGCTTCGAGGCATCACTATAGATGGTGAAACCTCGAGTAGGATCTGGAATAGTCAGCACTGGAGCCGTCGTAAGCCTCTTCTTGAGCTCTTGGAAGCTCTCCTCACAACGACTCGTCCACTCAAACTTCACAGATTTCCTCGTCAACTTGGACAAGGGGAGGGCAATCTTAGAAAATCCCTCGATAAACCTGCGATAGTACCCTGCTAGACCGAGAAAACTGCGGACCTCGGTGGGACTTCTGGGCGCTGACCAGTTCCGAACTGCGGCAATCTTCGCCGGATCAACCTCAATGCCTCTCTCGGTGATGATGTGGCCTAAAAATGCCACTCGCTTCAGCCAAAATTCACACTTCGAGAACTTGGCGTACAGCTTTTCTCGTCTAAGGGTCCCGAGAACAACCCTCAGATGCTGCTCATGCTCCTCCAAACTCCTGGAGTAGACCAAAATGTCATCAATAAAGACGATAACAAATTGGTCTAAGTACGGATGGAACACCCGATTCATCAAGTCCATGAACACCGCCGGCGCATTACTCAGACCGAACGGCATAACCACGAACTCGTAGTGTCCATATCTCGTCCGGAAAGCAGTCTTGGCTACATCGGACTCCTTAATCTTCAGCTGATGATAGCCGGAGCGTAAATCGATCTTGGAAAATACGCGGGCTCCTCTCAACTGGTCAAACAAGTCGTCTATCCTGGGGAGCGGATATTTATTCTTCACCGTTAACCGGTTGAGATCTCGATAATCGATGCACATTCTCATGGATCCGTCTTTCTTCTTGACGAATAGGACGGGTGCTCCCCAAGGTGAGACGCTGGGTCGGATAAAACCGAGTTTCAACAACTCCTCGATCTGCGTCTTCAGCTCCTGCAACTCCTTCGGAGCCATACGGTATGGTGCCTTAGACACCGGTCCTGCTCCTGGAACAAGGTCGATGGTGAACTCCACCTGCCTACTGGGTGGTCCTCCTGGTAGCTGATCCGGGAACACATCCACGAACTCACGAACAACTGGAACATCGTGAGGTGCCTGTGCTCTCGATCCTTCATCTACAAGGCTCACCAGGTAGCTCTGACAATCTTCTCTGCGCAGAATCTTCATCGCCTTCGCCATCGATACAACACGAGGTAGGGTTCGCGTCTTCGAGCCGAAAAAGGTGATCTGACTGTCCTTCGGAAGATGAAGAATAACCTCCCGATCGTGGCAACGAATGTCCGCTCGATAATGCGTCAACCAATCCATACCGAGAATGAGGTCGAAATCCCTCATCTCGATAACATAAGCTTCGGCCTTCAGAATTCGGCCGCCAATACTAAGGTTAAGGTCCTCTGCCTTGGAGCTCGTCACTATCTTCCTCCACGAGGCTAAACTCACCTCGAGAGGGTCAACAGTGTTGATGGGCTGAACTCCAATGGCCTCCACACATCGAGTCGACACAAAAGAGTGTGTCGCACCAGTGTCGAACAGAGCAAATATAGGTACATCATTCAAAACAATCATTCCGGACATAGTACCTGGGTTCTGCTCTGCCTCAGCCTGCTCAACTGCATACACCTGAGCCTGCTGTCCTCGCCTCTGCTGCTGAGGCGGCCTCTGCTGCTGCTGCTGTGGCTGTCGGGGCTGCTGCTGAGGCTGCTGCTGCTGCTGCCTATCCGGACAGTTCCGGACGGTATGTCCGGGCCTCCGACAGTGAAAGCAGACGTTCTGCCCAGCAAGACGCTCTCCGCGGTGTGGGCGTCCGCATGTGCCACATGGTGGGACCTGTGGCTGTCTCTGCCTGTTCCTCCGGTCATTCTGCTAACCCTTCCACTTTCTCTTGTTCTTAGGCTTCGCCTGCTGGACAGGCGCTGGCTGAGCTGGCGGTAGTGCCGGATACTGAACTGGGGGCAACGCTGGGGGCTGAGCTGAGTCCATCCTGAGACTAGCGTCTGTCTCCTGGGCCTTAGCGACGACATCGGCGTAAGACTGGACGCCGTGTCCCGCAACATGGTGACGAATAGCTGGCAGAAGCCCGTCACGAAAACGTCTCGCCTTCTTCGTCTCAGTGTCCACCAGATAAAGGACAAAGGACCCGAGACGAACAAACTCCCGCTCGTACTCATCTACGGAGCGGTGGCCCTGCTTAAGCGCCAAGAACTGGCGCTCCATCTCAGCCTTGTAGGTATCTGGGTAATACTTCTCCCGCAGCATCTCCTTGAATTGTGCCCAGGTGAGGTTCTCCTTCTCACCAGGGCGCAAGCCCCAGTAGGAGTTCCACCACAGCCTGGCGTCTCCTGTCATCTGGACCTGGGCACACAGAATGTTGTGCCTCTCGGAGCACTCAATGATCTCGAAGATGGCCTCGAGACCCTGGATCCACTCATCGACTAGTCGAGGGTCTCCCTGCCCCGAAAACTTGTCTGGGTTGTAGCCGCAGAACTGAGCGACTACCTCAGCCTGGGACATCTCTCTCTGAGCTTGGTTCTGACGACGGGCCATATGAGAATAAGCCGCGTAACTGGGTCAGAACAGGAGGATGAAATTGCATAAGGCTGAAAGGAAATGCTGAATACTGGAATAGGCACAAATTTCTTGACGAGTTGCTAAAAATAACTCGATAATCTAGAGTTCGACTAGAGTTCGAATCTAGAGTTCTAAAATCTGATAGAGGACATAACTGATACTACTAGGAGTCTTATACTGATCTGAGCATCTAGAGTTCGGATTATCTGAATCCTATTGAGCATAGACATAGTACGGTTTGCTTATATAAACTTTGAAAAACTTTTACAGCAAGCACTTACCTGGTAGTCGGCGCGGCGTGAGTGTGGTGTGGTCGAGTTTTGCAAAATTTCCCTGTCTTTTAAAACATTCAGAAGCACAAACGGTGCTCTGATACCAACTGCAACACCCCGCTAACTAGGGCCAATTTTTCGCAAATTTAAACTCTTTCGAAACCGCTTATAAACTTTTCGAAATCATTTGCAAACTATCTCGGGATGCTGCTAAGGACTTTTCTGCTTAAAAACCCGTTTCTTTAACCTAGGTCTAACAACTGGTTTAGACTTAAAGAATTCAGGTTTATATTTTTACGAATCATGCATATTAGTCTGGACCCGTTCGTACTGGCGAACCGGGTAAAATTATTTAAGTCTGAAAATAGCATCATGCATGTTCGAAAATAAACACAAGCATAGCGGAAGTCTGAAATGCGTGGAATTATTTAGTTTACAAACAGTTTAAACAAATGTCCCGGGAACAGCTTTCGTGCGGAACTCACGACCACCACCACCACAGCTTGACTCACGCCTGCCCGCCGACCCTGCCATCTGAAAATATAAAGTGGGGGTGAGTACGGTCCACTTGTACTCCATAAAAACCCATTCTAAAGTAAACAGCAATATTAATAATGATATCACAAACTGGTATATATAAGTAAACTGTAACTCCCGGAACTCTCTGGCCGGTAACTCCCGGAACACTCTGGCCGGTAACCGTGTGCACACTCTGATGGTATAACTAGGGCAAACTGGGCCACCACCAGAACTTAGGGAAGGCAAACTTGGCCTTAACCCAAAGTGGATAAAACTCATATACATACCTGAACGTGATATCGACTATTAAACTCAATGTATAACCCAGACTGGGTCCCCACCTGATCGGTTTTGAAAATGAGTAAGTGCGGCTGTGCTGGTAGCTGACTCCTCAAGCTACATAAAAATATAAGCAAACAAATATACTAAGTACTATGCTCGTCATATGCTCAAAAATATGCTAGGATGCTCTACTCTATCAGATTACTCAACCGGATATAAACGAACGCTCTATGGGTTCTCTAAAATAATTCTAAGTCCGGAAATAATACTGATATGCTTAACTGATCTGGTTTGGCTCGGAAAAATACTTAAATTTCGGAATAAGACTCGGACCGAAAATCACGAACCAAAACGGACTCGAACCGCCGGCTAAACTGGCCGGTTCGCTAACTGGCTAAACCGGGTCGGGTTGGACCGGACCGGGTTGGACCACTGGGTCACACTGGACCGGTTGGTCACGGGCTGCTCGGACTGGCCGGGCTCGGTCCCGTGCCGGGCCTGCTGGGGCCATGGCACGGTGCTGGGCACTAGCTGGGTGCGACCGGGCCTCGGTACTAGGCGCTGCTGGCGCGGGCTGTGCGGCTGGCACGGGCCCTGGCACTACTGGTGCCACTAGGTGCGACTGGGCACGACCGAGAGTCACTGGGTGTGCTGGCGCGCTGCTGGGCACGACCGAGCACTAGGGACGCGGGAACTGACGCGTACCCGGGCTGACTGGGCACTGGGCGTGCGGCTGGCACGACCCTAGTGCGACTGGCGCGAGAGCTAGGGCTGTCAGGGTGCTGCCGGGCAACCCTGGGCACGCGGGCGTGCTGCTGGGCACGTCCCGGGCCACTGACTGCTCGGGCGCGCTGCTGGGCACATCCCGAGGCCTCTGGACCTTACTCAGGGTCACTAAGGCACGGCCCTGGACACTCGGGTGCGCTGCTGGCACGACCCGAGGTCGACTCTGCGTGGCACGAGCAACTGGCTCGAGGTCACGCGTGCACTGACCCTGGGACAACGCTGCCATGCGCTGCCCGAGGTGCCCTGGCGCGACTGGCGCTGGGACCTCGCTGGTTGGCACGGACAGGCACTGCTGGGTGCTGTCTCGTGCACTGGGACTGCAGTGCCTCGCGAGCACTAGGCGCGGGCACGGACAGGGACACGGCCTGGCCCCTGGGACGCGGCACGGGCACAGCACGCGCGACTGGCGCGGCTAGTGACCCTAGCCGGTCTTTTCCAAACTTCCTTCAACTTTTCTAGGGACTAATGAACCATACCAACATAATATGACATAATATACTCAAAAATGCCAAAAGTCCCTGAGGGACCTCGGTTGGATTTGGAGATGGGCTTATAGGGCCGATTAGGCCCGAGGCCACCCTAGGGCATAAAAATGAACATGCTCAACATGTAAAATGACTTAGGGCCGAATAAACTACATCAAAAATCATGGCTAATGAGGCTAGAACATTGGCTAAAACATACTTGCACATATACTTAGGTTCGGGGGTGAAAATGGCTCGATTTCACATAGCAACTTGACCGAACAAATGAACTCAAAACATAAAACTGTTTCAACCATGATATACTCATAATATTTGAGGATTTTTAAGATACTAATCTCG
Organism: Striga asiatica; assembly: GCA_008636005.1. Taxonomy (NCBI): domain Eukaryota; kingdom Viridiplantae; phylum Streptophyta; class Magnoliopsida; order Lamiales; family Orobanchaceae; genus Striga; species Striga asiatica. The sequence continues at coordinate 128,511 of BKCP01006926.1, read as the reverse complement.
GCCATATCATGCTTGTACAAAAACTTACGAATTTAAGGCTTAGATGATCAAAAATTCATATCTCTTATATCTCACATGCATGGCATCATTTCTACACATGATAATTCTTATTTTATCATGAATAAGCTAGGAAAAATGGTTGGCATGAGCTAACCTTGCTCAAAAGTCGAAATGGTGCAAATGGGCCTTGCTCGGGGATCTTGCGGCACTAGGAACTTAACCTCGACTTTGGGGCTTGAATGGCTGAGGAGGATAGCTTCAAGTGACTTAGAAAAATCCAAAATAAGCTTGGATAATGATAAGCCTCGAGATAACTAGGCTGGAACAAGCTATACACGAGCACTCCTCTTCCCCGGGGAACACGCGCACGGCTAGGGACAATGACTTTGCTCTCGGTTTTCTCTCTTCTCCCTCAATATTGCTAAGTGTTTGATGTCTCCAAGAGTCATATCCATGCTGAGGAGTGTCCCTTTTATGAGGATAGGGGCGGAGCTATTGAGGCACAAAGGTGGGGGACAAAGGGATCACATGCACACATGAGACAAGGGTGATGGGCCTTGGGCTGACTTGCACGAACTTGGAGGAGTGGCAGGGCATCTTGACTGACCCAAGCATTAAAATATGCTGGGAGAGCAGGTCTGGTCGGCCTTGAGGTAAGTGGGGGACAAATCCAAATACAAATGCATTAAAATATTACATGCACATGTCCACATTTGGACTCACTTGAAAGTGGATTGGGCTTAACTTCCTTAGGGCCATTTTAGCTCAAAATGATCCTTATCAAGTGTATAAAATTCGGAGGTTTTGGTCCCTGAAAGATTTGGGCCAAAAACATGTGAAATGGCCTCTTGAAGTTGGGCTGTCGCGCTGCCAGCGCTGGGCCTGGGCGCTGGCCCTGGGCGCGGGCTGCTGGGCATGGCGCGGCACTGGGCCTGGCGCGAGGGCGCGGCCTGGCTGCGCGGGAAAACTGGCCTGCTCGGGAAAAATGACCTTGGGCTGATTTTATGGGCTGAATTGAGGCTCACAACACTTAGAAAAATACCATAAGTGTTTGGCCATGACTTGGGCACCATGCTTGACTCGCGCGAGGCTAGGGTGCGGCACTAGGGCACGACTCATGGCCCGAGCTTGGAAAATGTTTAGACGAGGATAACCCTTGGCTAGAGATGAACTCGTGGCTCGATAAAAAGGATCTCATACTTAGAAAATATTCTAAGTAAGGCTATGAGCATGGCTAGGGCTCGAACAAGACTCGAGACAACTAGGGCTCGAGAATTGGCTAGGCGCGAACTAGGCGCGATACTCGCGACCGAACAACTCGGTTCCGAACACAACTAAACTTGGACGATTTATCGAAACAAACTCGGTTTCGATTATTCGTCAACTGGAATAACTAATTCCGACTGAATAAAATCCATTAATAAAATAAATGGACCGGAATTAATAACTGAGATTGAATAGCTGATAACTGGGCTCGGAACTCAAGACGAGCAGTATTAATAAAAAAAAAATAGTTCAACTGGGAACTAGAAACTGTCATTTTTATTAATACAGAACTGGGCTATTACAGTATAATAGAGTACGCTAAGTGTATTCGAACACAAAAAATAAAAGCAGAAGCAAATAACTTAGGAATATCTTTGAGGAGTGTCCCACTACCCCTCAAAGCTCTTTCATTAATAGATCGGTTTGCAAGCAAAAAAGTACAACTTCGGCTTACAAGACTCGAACTCATTCCTGGTCTCGCTAACACTATACCCGACTTTATTAACTAATCCTCTGGCTACAAACATGGACTTCACAATAGCTATGGATCCGTCCAAGATAAACTAGTACTTAATCCCTAAGCATGAAAAGTTTTTGTAAAAGAAAAAAATGAACTCAGTTCTTCATTGGTAATAGAACACTGAAAAACTATACATAATAAAACTCGAGAACTCAAAAGCTCACAAACACTCAAAGAAGTCTTCAAATATGATAAACTACGGTAATTGCAACAATCTTTTTTTTCTTTATTATCGTTAAATGTAAATATATATATCAAAAATTTTCGGTCAATCGTTGAACGGCGTACAAAAGCGCAATGGGTAACCCTTAAGTCGATTCTTCATTCGCTAGATAGAGATATACGAGGTCAACCACAAAGTTGGTTGGTCACTCGCAAAGATCATGGACGCGCGCACTGGCGCCGGGCACGTGCGCGTGGTGGTGGTTTATATAGAATATCTTCAAGATAATGAATCTTCTCTCTTCCTTCCTCTTGGAGTCGATTTCCTTCATTCTTTAAATACTCAAGATATGGTCGAGATCTTTCAGGAGCCAATATCGTCATCTTGCCATCTTGATCGACTAGCTCTTTCTCTTCCTTAAGTACACGATCTTCTACAAATAACCAAACAAATATTATGGTAAAAATAACTTCATATAAATAAATAAAAAGTCTACTAGATACTAGTATATACTTACTGTTGATATCCGAGTCAAGTCTAAAAATATTTTCGATTTGAGGTCAAGAGACTGTTTGAAACCGACCTTAAAATTGGGACTGGCTTTCAGGTTACCCCGAGGGGCCAATCTAACCGGAGAATGGAGTTGACAAGGATGATGTGCAGAATATTCTTTGAGGAGGGCACTCTTATAAGTCGAGGGTCGACGTTGACCTAATGAAATGCCAAACAGAAAAACAGAGCCCCTAAATAAAGCATGTTCGTTCGGTGGCCTAGGGTTCAAGGGTGCCATATCGGCCCTACCGGACCAAGTCCTAATCAAACCGAGTTGCCCTAGCATTTCTTGGCATATTTACGTGTTTTATATCATGTTATGTTGGTTTAGTTCGGTTGTCACCAGAATAGTTCGGTTTTATATCATGTTATGTTGGTTTAGTTCGGCATATCATGTTATGCAGCGCGCGCCGTGCCCGTGCCGCATCTAACGAGGCTAAGGTTGCCTCTGTCCGTGCCGCGCCCAGTGTGCGCGAGGCACCCTAGCCGCAGCACACGCGACAGTGCCCAGCAGCGGCTGTCTGTGCCAGTATGCGAGGTCTCGGCGCCAGTCGCGCCTAAGCACCTCCGACAGTGCCTGGCAGCGTTGTCCCAGCATCAGTGCACGTGTGGTCGAGCCAGTCGCTCGTGCTGGGCGGAGAAAGCCTCAGGTCGTGCCAGCCGCATGCCTGAGCAAATCAGTGCCGTGTCCAGTGAACCCGAGTCGTGTTCCTTAGGTGCAGTTGGCCTCGGTACGTGCCCAACAGCACGCCCGAGTGCCTAGGGTTGCCCGGCAGCGCCCTAATCACCCCACCGCGCCAGAGTTCGCGCGGGTAGTGTCTGTCCGCACTAGTCGAGCCAGACCCGAGTGATGAAGGATCATGTGTTACGTCTAGCTTGACTTGCTCGAAACCCGCGCCGACGCCTTGGTCCCTTCGCAATAAGTTGCTAATACGCGCGCCGACGCCTTTGTTCTTCGCGATAGGTGTGACGAAACTCGGATGTTGGTCCTATTTCTATCACTGTGAAGAAACTCGGATGTTGGTCCTATTCCATTCACCAACTCTATGTAAACTCATAGGAGAAAATACACGAGAACTTTGAACACAATGTTCGACTCTTTTCTATTCACTCATCAACTTGTTCGAAATTATGAGAGTACATGGGTATTTATAGATGCCAAAATAATTCTAATCCTAGTCTAAATAGAACTCCTAATGCAAGTAAATAAATAAATCCTAAGGCAACTAAATATCTAGGGAATATGGACTTTCCAAACAATTAAAAGACCAATAGGAAACTAATAGGCACATGCCTTTTATTTGGATTTTTAACCAAACTATGACTCCTAACTAAGCTAAGTAAATCACGCCCATATCCCTTGCTTGTTCCCCAAGTCGCGCGCGCACCAAACCCTAGCCGCCCTACGCGTCGCACCGCCTCGCTACGCCTATTCCTCCTTGCGCGCGGTAACGCACGCGCGCCATTCCCACGCGTCATCCTCGTCGCGCGCTGCGCGCCCTCGCCCATCTCTCCGCGCGTGCTCGCCCTTCGCGCGAGTGCCTCGCACGTCCCCTCGCTCGGCCTCACTTCCTTGCTCGCTCATCGCATTGGTCGCGTCCCATCCACGTGCGCGTGTGTCGCGCATGACCACTTCATCGCCCTCGTCGTCCCACTCGACCAACGCCTCGCGCGTGGCTTCTGTCCTCGTGCCCCATTCGCACCCGCCTATCGGGCCCATCGCTTCTACCCAATCCACTCGCGCGTCCGCTCAATCGCAGCCACGCCCCGTGCACGCTGTCCACCCTACATCCTCCCCTCGTGCACCTTCTGCCTTAGCCCGCATACGCCGTGCACGTCTATCCTTCGCGCACGCCTTCCACCAATCTCCCAACTTCCCGGGCACAATCCTCTAACTCTCGTCGTCGGCCCAAGCCTCGTGTTCTCGCGCACTTCCCGTCGCGCACCTTTTCTTCACCCGGCCTAGACTCGCACGCCTCGCGACTCGGTTGCCGCGTCCCGCCGGTATACGCGCCTTAGTGCGTGCACACACCCTTCTAGCCCGTGCCCGAGCCCTTTCTCGCCTAACCTCTCGCCATCTCTCGAGGCCTTCGTGGTTCTCGTCCTCGGGTTCGCCGGGGTCAATGACCACATCCGCATCACCGAGTCCGGCGTGCCCAGTAGCACGCCAGAGCCTTAGATAGCCTTGGTAGTGCCCAATCGCACGCCCTAGTGCCCAGTCGACCTCGGTTGTGCCCAGCAGCACCGGAGTGGCCCCAGTTGTGCCAAGGCCGTGCCAGCCGAGCCTGGCCGCGCTCTGTCAGCGCCCAGCACCGAGCCCCGGTTGCACCCAGCTTGTGCCTAGCGCCGCGCCAGGGCACCAGCAGGCTCTGCGCGTGACCGAGCCCGGCCAGTCCATGCAGCCCGTGACCACCCGGTCCAGAGTGAACCAGTGGTCCAACCCGGTCCAGTCCAGCCCGACTCCGTTCAGTTAGTGAACGAACCGACCGGTTCAGTCCAGCGGTTCGAGTCAGTTCTGGTTCGAGATTTTCGGTCCGAGTCTTATTCTGAAATTTTAGTATTTTTCCGAGCCAAACCAGATCAGTTAAGCATATCAGTCTAATTTCTGGACTCAGTATTATTTTAGTGAACCCATAGAGCGTTCCTTTATATCCGGATGAGTAATCTGATAGAGTAGAGCATCTTAGCATATTATTGAGCATATGACGATCATAGTACTTAGTATATTTTGTTTGCTTATATTTTTATGTAGCTTGAGGAGTCAATTACCAGCACTGCAGCACTTACGTATTTCCAAAGCAGATCAGGTGGGGACCCAGTCTAGGTTATACATTAAGTATAATAGTCGATATCATGTTCAGGTATGTATATGAGTTTTATCCGCTTAGGGACGAGGCCGACTTGCCCTCGCCTAAGTCCTGGTGGTGGCCCAGTTCGCCTTAAATATACCATCAGAGTGTGCACACGGTACCGGCTAGAGTGTCCGGGAGATTACAGCTACCGACCATAGTGTCCGAGAGATTTCAGTTACTTATATATATCTGTTCTATGATATCATTATTATTATTTCTGTTTACTTTAGCCTGGGTTTTTATGGAGTACAAGAGGACCAGTACTCACCCCCATTATGTTTTTCAGATGACAGGGTCAGCGGGCGGGCGTGATGGCAGTTGTGGTGGTTGTGGTCGTGGATTTGGCACAGAGAGCCGTTCCAGGGACATTAATTTACTATGTTTTGTATAACTATTACGACCACGCATTTTCAGACTTCTGCTATGTTTATTTTCATTATCAAACTTACATGAAAATATTTTCAGATTTTAAAGTTTTACCCGTTCGCCAGTACGAACAAGGTTAGTCTTACATGTTTGATTCGATAAAAGATTTAATCTGAGTTTCTTTAAGTCTAAACCAGTCGATAGACCCAGTTTAAGAAAATGGATTTTTAAAGCAGAAAAGTTTTTAGCAGCATCCCGAGTTAGTTCGCAAACAATTTTGAAAAATTTATAAGCGTTTGAAGGTAGAATTTGCGAAAAATTGGCCCTAAGTAGCGGGGTGTTGCAGCTGGTATCAGAGCACCTTTTGTGCATTTGAATACTTTAATGAGACAGGAACATTTTAGAAAACCCGACCACACCACACTCACGCCGCGCCGACTACCAGGTAAGTGCATGCTGTTAAATTTTTCAAAGTTTATATAAGCAAACTGTACTAAGTCTATGCTCAATAGGATTAGGATAATCCGAACTCTAGATGCTCAAACCAGACTCCTGGCAGTATCAGATATACCCTCTATCAGAATTCAGAATGCTAGTCAGAACTCTAGCCTAGAACTCTAGTCGAACTCTAGATTATAGAGTTATTTTCAGCAACTCATCAAGAAATTTATGCCTATTTCAGTATTCAGTGTTTCGCTTTTACAGTATAGTCCTATCAGTCAATTATTCTAAAAGACGTATGTCGATACTATCACCATGCTCATGACTCCCATTCCTTCCATGTTTTTGACGAAGACCTTCCCCGACAAACTCTTCGTGAAAGGATCAGCTAGGTTGTCCTCTGATGCAATCTTGGCAACATCAATGTCGCCTCTACCAACGATATCTCGAATCAGATGGTATTTGGGCTCTATGTGTTTGCTTGCTCTGTGGGATCGAGGTTCCTTTGAGTTTGCTACTGCTCCACTGTTATCACAGTACACGGTGATACATCGTGGCAAACATGGAATCACCTCTAAGTCCACTAAGAAGTTTCTGAGCTAAACTGCCTCTGAGGCTGCTAGTACTCGGCTTCCATGGTGGAGTCTGCCACGCATTTCTGCTTAGCACTCCTCTATGAAATGGCTCCAGTTCCCAAGGTAAACACATAACCTGAGGTTGACTTACTTTCGTCCCTATCTGACTGGAAATCAGAATCACTGTAACCCAGAGGTAACAAGCTGTCTGCACGGTAAACTAACATGTACTCCTTAGTCCTTCTCAGGTACTTGAGTATATGCTTCACAGCAGACCAATGTTCCCATCCCAGATTACTTTGATATCTATCTACCATGCCAACGACGTAGCTAATATTTGGCCTAGTGCACAACATTGCATACATAAGACTTCCTACTGCCGAAGCATAAGGAACTGTCTTCATGTCCTCTATCTCCTCAAACGTCTTAGGAGACATCTCCTTAGACAGAGGTATTCCATGTCTGAATGGTAACATACCTTTCTTGGATTCCTGCATGCTGAATCTAGCCAAGACAATATCTATGTATGAAGACTGGGATAAGCACAATATTCTCTTCTTACGGTCTCAAATGACCCTAATACCAAGAATGTATCCTGCTTCTCCTAAGTTCCTCATATCAAACTACTTAGACAACCACACCTTTACGTCTGATAACTCCTTCTTATTGTTTCCAATAAGTAGTATGTCATCTACGTAAAGCACAAGAAACACCACCACACTCTCACTGATTTTCTTGTAAACACAGTGCTCATCCGGACATTGAGTGAACCCGTATGACTGGATCACCTCGTCAAAACGGATGTTCCAAGATCTAAAAGCTTGCTTTAGTCCATAAATAGACCGATTAAGCTTACACACTAGATGCTCATGGCTTCAGCAATGAATCCCTCTGGTTGCTGCATATAGATGTCTTCCTGAAGGTTCCCGATAAGGAAAGCCGTCTTGACATCCATCTTCCAGACCACATAACCCATATGAGCGGCTATAACCAAGAGAATCTGAATCGACTTAAGCATAGGTACTGTAAAAAGATCTCATCATAATCAATACCCTCAATCTGGGTATAACTTTCCTAGCTTTGAAGGTTTGCACCTTCCCATCCGATCCTCTCTTTCTCTTATAGATCCACTTACATCCAATGGGTCGTACCCCATCGGGTGGTTCTATAAGATCCCACACCTGATTGGAGTCCATTTACCCCATTTCAGCTTTCATTGAAACTTTCCATTAATCTGCATCTTTATCTTGGAGTGCCTCATTGTAAGTTCTTGGTTCTGATTCTAGATCTCCTGTAACTGAGTCCGATGACCATCCAAGACCTACCCATCGGTCGAGTAAATGAGAAACCCACCCACTGCGACGAGACACTGTCTACACTGGTACACTCTCAGTATGCCGTGTTGTAGTATTATGTGATGTATCTACTTGCGCACTCGGTGGGGAACCATCGACTTCACTCCTTAACTCCTCCGAGACTAATCTACTTGCGGGCTTATGATTCATAATATAGTCTTCTTCCAAGAATCTAGCGTTCGTCGAAATGATCACCCTCTGATCCTCGGGACCATTAAATAATCCACCTTTTGTTCCCTTGGGATAGCTTACGAAAACTCGTGCTTCCGAACGTTTTTCCAACTTGCTAGGTTCCTGCACTAACATGTGTGCAGGACTACCCCAATCTCGAAACTGTGAGAAACTGGGCTTGCGCCCTTTCCACATCTCATAAGGAGCAGTATCAACTGACTTCGATGGAACCATGTTTAGAATATACGATGTTGTTTCCAACGCCATACCCCATAACAAATCTGGTAACCTTGAATAACTCATCATAGACCTAACAATCTCCATAAGAGTCCCTATTTCTTCACTCTGCAACCCCGTTCTACTGGGGTGTGCCAAGTGCAGTTAGTTGGGATTCAACCCCAGCTTCCGATAAGTATGTCCTAAACTGTCCAAAGATGTATTCGCCACTTGGATCAGAACGAAGTGACTTGATACTTTTACCATGAAGCTTCTCCACAACTGCCCGATACTCCTTGAATTTCTAAAAGCATTCGGACTTGTGGTGCAACAGGTAAACGTACCCAAATCTCGAGTAATCATTTATAAAAGACACATAATACTCGAAACCTTCTCTAGCCTGGATCAACATAGGACCACACTAATCAGAATTGATCAATCCTAGCACTTCTTGGCTCCTATACTCCTTTGTCATAAACGGCCTCTTGGCCATCTTACCTTCCAGACACGATTTGCAAGTTAGATAGTGCTCTTCCAATGGACCGAGAAGTCCAGTGGCCACTAACTTTTGAATCCTCCTAAGGTTGATGTGCCCAAGTCTAAGGTGCCACAGATATGCTTGATTCATCTGCGAAGACTTCTTCCTCTTATTAGACTTAGTCATGATATTATTCAATTCATTTTGTTGCACTGTGGGAAACAAGATTCTTTCTAAAACTAGGAACATAAAGGTAATGTCTCAAAACTAAACTACTACTATCAAACAATAAAGTAATGTCTCCCACTGCAACAGCCGCTACTTTCGTAGCAGTGCCCATGTAGACGGTGATCTCTTCCTCCCTAAGCCGTCTGGTTTCCTGGAGCCCCTGTAAAGAATTGCAGACATGATCAGTGGCTCAGTATCTACACACCAAGTTCTGGTAGATACAACCGCTAAACATGTTTCCACGACATTAACGAGAGAGTTACCTTTCTTGAGGAGAGGGCAGTCGACCTTCTGTCCCGATCTCGCAGCTCTAGACGACTCAGCTGCTTCCTGAAGAGAGCTTCTTTTCCTCTTTATCCCTACAAACTTAGAGGACGAGGCCATCTCTCGTTCTGCACGAATCATCTCTTGCTCTTCATGGATAATCTTCTCAGCCGCCTCAAGTTCCCGAATCAGCTTAGCCACCGGCATATTCCGAAGAACATCGCTGTAACTACGGCACAACTGATTAAGGTCCTTATGCAGCAGAAAGAGTATTATGTCTGCCTTGATGCACTCTTCAAAGCGTGCACCCTCAGACTCCATGCGAGTGAACTGCTCCACTAGCTTCTGGACATGTTCCCTTACGGGAGTGCCCTTAGCCATGGTGATCGACATGACAATGTCTAAGTTCCTCATCCAATCAAATTGTTTGGGACTTTTAGAATTGATAGATAACGGATTGAACGACATGATGAATATCCTAAGAATCATGCAAATAATTTTACAGATTAAACATTTTGAATTTAACTGCTAATATTGACATCCTCAAAACAATATTAACTTAAATTCACCGACATCTCAAAACACCGTGAGTAATGCATGATACGAGGGTAACCCTACAAAATTCAACATTCGCCAGAGAAGGGCTTTTAGAGAACCCATTAATTTCCATAAGTCAAAACCTCATGACGAACGAAATTAATAGTCGATTTCCGTTTGGCCATGCAATAAAATTCAGGGACCCCAAGGGGGGTTAATAAATTTAATCGCATTCTAAGTGAATCCCATTTCTCGATCCTAAGGTCGTCAAATTTGATTATACGTCATCCGATGGGAAGCCCGCACGCTGTCATAAGATTTCCTCTAATCGTCTAATTTGAAATTTGTCCTGATAATTTCCTACAATTAATTTTAGCAATGTCACCCGAAGGGGAGCCCATTACCGCAGCATAATTGATTTACTGACAAATTAGAAATGGAGGCCTTAGGAATTTTACAATTAACTTTAATTTAAAATCCCTTCTCAAACTTGGTATAATTTTATGAGGATTTTTAAGTATTTAAATATTTATGCAATTTTAAATTAATCCTATGCAAATGCAATATTTAATTATCATATCCAATAATTTTTACAATTCTAAATTAATCCTATGCCAAACCAATAATTAATTAACATGCACAATTACTCATGCAGTTCCAAATTAATACTATGCTAAAGCAATAATTAATTATCATGCATCATTATTCTAGCAATTCTAAATTAACCACATGCAAGAGCAATAATTAATTAACTTGCATAAATAAATAAATAAATAAATAATGGCATAATGAATTTAAATAAATAAATAAATCCATTATTATGACCATTAAACATTGAGTCTCCTTAAACAAGGAAATTGTGACAGTTCTTTCCTTGTTCAACTAGAACTCTTATAGCAGTAGAATCCTGGTTGATATTGTACTACTTGTCCACCAAGTAAAAACCACCCGACAACCAGTCGTCGTTGGTCGCCGGTCGCCCGTATCCAGTTGCCGGTGGAAAATGCGGCGACAATTTTTTTTTTTTTCTCGCGCGTTAGCTGCGCACCGCCAGTCGGGTCGTGTGGCCGCTGATCCGCTGCACGCCGCCGCCGTCTGGCTGCCGGCGGGTCCTCGGGCCCGTGATCCGGTTGGTTCGTCGAGGTTCGTTGCTCTATTTTGATCTCCCGGCCATTAATGATCACAACACGAAAAATATAATTTACAAAATTACATAATTTGATCATAGATCCAACGTATGGATGTACATGTTTTCTAAATAAATAATTTAATCTATCCGGTTAACCCCTGAGCGAATAATTATTACAAACATTCATTCATAAATTCCTCAACATGTCCGAGGCATTAAAAACAAATTTAAAACCATACATCACATTCAACAACATTCATCAAACACATAGTCGGCCATAATAGTGGATTAACTATTTTCTGCAAAATCGTGTTATGCAAATATAATCCAATATATGGCTGCACGTTTGAACACATCTTTCCAAATAAAGCCTTAAAAATTTGAACTTTGTACAAAACAAATTAACAAAGTGCTCTGATACCACTTGTTGGGATCTGTGAGGATCTCGTTATGTACAAATCACGAATTCAATAGCAAACGTAAACCTATGCACAATGGATTTAAAGGTTTGACGTAGAGAACTTATGTCTTAAAATTTTATGGTGATTTGGCTGATCTTCTAGATGGTCGTACACAGCACACGAACAGAACTAGATCACACGAATGAAAACAGGGTCGCACAATCGGGTCGTGTGGGTGGTCAGGCGTGTCGCGCCTCGCGATTGGCTGGCCGGGTGTCGCGGGTCGTGTCGCGATCTGCTCGGCTCCTCACAGCGGCGCTCCGTCGGCTGGCGTGGGCTCACGGAGGTGGTCCGAGGCTCACGGTGGTTGGCAGTTGGTCGGCTGCCGTCGGGTCTCCAATAGATGATCACAGGGTCTCGATTACCTATGTATCTTCTACTGTATTACTCAAACACCCTTCTTCAACTTGTACCAGTGGAGCAACAAGAAAAAGATAAAGCTCGAATGAGAACTGAGAGAGAGAGATGAGAGGGGGCGGCGTTATTCATGTGAATAATGATATTATTTCACCGATTACTGACAATCAAGAATTAATTAATTTATTATTATTTCACTGAAGCTAGCGTTTGTTCATCACATTCTTATTATGCCGGAACTTAATCCACCTGCAGAGTTTAGCATAACAATCCTTCATGCACTCACTCCGGTTACATCATCAAACTAACGCACATGGTGACCATAAATATCTGTAACGCCCCGTCTTATTTTAAAGAATTTATCGAATTTATTTGATAAAAATCAGAGTTTTTTTTTTTTTTTGCTAACGATAAAACAAATCCCAAAAACATAAGTCTCAAACCATTTCAAAAGGTCTAGCATTATTCAAGGTTCATCCAACTTAAACATAGTTCGAAAGGTGAAAGCAATAAATAATCCAAGACATAATGACAAATAAATAAATATCAAGTTTATACGGAAGCATAGGTTTTCAACATATATGACCACCATCTCGCTCGTCCTACGCCACCGCCTCCAGCTCGTCTCAACCTAGAACAAAGGAAGAGAGAAGACAACAAGAAAATAATGGGGGTGAGCATAACCAACAAGCTCACCATTATCGCACAGTATATCTCGCATAACATTTAAAACATCATAACCATAGTATTCAGTATGCATAGAATCCAACAGTCTAACTCCCTACTTGGCCCTATCGCAAACCTCCTATGTACATACAACAACCTTCCGATCACACACGGCAAGGAAGTAACTGGAAACCTTCCCATCACCGAATGGCTACGGGCCTGGGATCCTTTCCAGGAGACAGTAGAGATGTTTTTCCCATTCACGAATATCATACGGACCTGGGCGTCACCTCTCCGAATCTACGGACCGATGACCTCTCACTGTTTATGCATCCTCAAAGGCACTAACATACGGGACACTTAGACTAGGGTTCTCACGCATACATCATTTTTCAAAACAATGCATTTATACGAAATATTAAGTGCGATAAATATGGAATACATCATAAATGTACCCACCTGATAGCAGCAACAGTTCACAGAATCACAAATCCCAAAATGAGGCGAGGTCAACACCTCTAGACACCTACATTATGACAAGATCCTACAATCAGAATCTATCTCGACTTAAATCGGAAATCACAAGACAAACCTAGTCGAACTCGTTTCGACTAAGTAGTTCGTGAAGTCCTGTGGATGTTGGAACACTAAGACTCGGTACCAAACTCGACCAAACCACGTAAGGGAGTTCACATAAATCCATCCAAGGATTGACCAAGTCAAATTTACATCAAAACTAAAAGCAAGTCGATTCCCAAATTTTCATATAAAAATCATGCTTCGAAAATAGAAATCATTTAATCGCATGAAAAATAGATGGTCAAGATACCTTTTGACTTAGGCTCTGAAAATTTACACAAAATTTCATCTCCCAGAAACATGTAAAACCACAAAGTTTCAGCTTTAAGATCGAAATATCCTAATTTATAAAATTCGAACAAGATATCAGCAAAATGGGCACACTAATTCATACTCGGATTTAATGAATAAATCTGAACATGAAAATTTTACACAACAACCTACAGCATTTTGAAGTCCATGTATAAAAATCTCAGCCTTAAATAATAACTGCTGCTATTTTTAAAAATTCATACGTGCAACAGCAGTTTATCAAATTTAAATCCAAACTAAATCAAAATTGACTTCAAAAATTCTCTTCTTTTACATACATGATTAAACACATAAAATAAGCCTCTCAGTAAAATTTCAGAATTTTTCATTAAGTAACCAATTTATAAAAATTCAAACAACGTTTCTGCAGATTCAATAAATAAAATATTAACCCCAACAAATCAACTCCAAAAATTCTAAAAATTTAATACAACATATATAAATCACAGAGGCATGACATATTAGAATTTCAGCTCATTTCATTCAGGCATGAATGTTTTATGCATTTAACATTATTCTGGATAGATTACAATTTAATTATTTAAAAATAGCTACAGGCCTCTAAAAATTACGAATATTTTACAAAAGACAGGCAATGAACAGATAACACATCCCTCAAAATTTTAAATTGTTTCGAGCGGCGAGCTATTTTTAAAAATTCGAACACCGAAACAGCAATTCACAAGCTCGACAACTTGGCCATTAAATCACAACATAAAATTTCTCGTCCGAGGCCTTTTCATAAGATCAAGGGCTCGACATTGTTCCAATATCCACCGACTTACACGACTTTCGAGGTCTCGTTCGATTTTTTGAGAAAATCGAAGAGATCCCGAGCATACAAACGCATAAAATCACAACAATACATATAATCGCACCTATTCACATAAATAAATTCACACATATATATCACTAGCACTTCACGAAAATGAACACTCAACGAAATAAATCACATACGAATAAAACGAGACGGAAAAACGACGAGGTACCGTTCTCGGGAATAACTCGAAAACGTCACGAACACGAACGGCTCGACGGTAAACTCGTCTCGCCGGAAGAGGAAGGCTCGTCGCACGCGAGGAGAGCTCGCTGCTGCTGGTTCACGAGCTCGTCGGGAAGGTCGCCGGAGTTTCTGCTCGAAGGGTAATCGAGCTCGCCGGAAAAAAATTCACGAACAGCACTTGAGGGAGGAAGCTTCACGGCGTGGCAGTGTTTCCGGTCGCGGCGTGGTGGAGCTTCAGTCGCGGCGTGGCGAAGGACTGGTCGCAGCGTGAAGGTTCAGCGAGTCGGGATTTCTGCAACTCGCCGGAAAAATCCAACTGGGGCGACGATGATGATGACGGAGAGATGATGAACGATGAAAACGAAGGTGATGAGATGACGAGCGTGAGGATGATGATGGAGATGATGATGATGAAGGAAGAAAAATATGCTGCGGGCGTTTGATCCTTAAGGGAGACAATCATATATATATATATATACATGATATTAAGTTATAAAGTCTTGTTGTCCAAGACAAACACAAACTCACGCCCAAAAGGAAAAGAGGAGAAAATCTGTCGGGCCGGGCCCGAGAAGTTGGGCCAAAAGGGTTTTGGGCCGGTTAGGACATTAAATCGGCTCACGGGCTTTATCAAAATTTTAAACGGACATTTTCGGGCCCAAATTCGGTTCCAACGAAAGTTCTCGGGCTCGATTTCGAATGCAAACACGCGATAAAAATAAACCGAACAATATATATATAAATATATATTCATATTTTTTAAATACACATTAATAATTAAATATATCACAAAATCAATTAGACAATTACACATTTAGCATTTAATCACATTTGACAATTAATAATTATTATGGCATTCAAGAAAAATAAATATAAATATTATCACAAACAAAAATAACAATAATAATAATAATAACAATAAAAATAATAATAATATACCCCAAATAATCCACAATTAAACGGGGCATTACAGTCTACCCTCCTTAAACGATTTCCGTTCCCCGAAATCCAAGAAAAAATCATCCAATAGGACAACTGGCACACGAGAGAAGCTCAAAACACTCAATTCGGATACTCCGTCCGAATCTTCCCACTCTACCAAGTCACACCGCACTAGCCATGGTTACCCTGCCGGACTTTGACTAGTACCTATTCCGGACTCTCCCTGCTAGATTCGTCAATCCTGTATATCACCGGTACCTCATCAAAGGTAAGGTTCTGCCCACATGCAGCTCATCAAAGATCGCCTCGTGCCTAGAGTTGCGCACCTGTCCCCTCTCCACGAGGCACTAAACAGGTCGTGCACTCTTGCAAGCTCCGGTGATGGGGTCAACCGTCGGGCTAAGACGCCGACTCGGTCGAGAATCACGAAAGGACCAACAAAAGTGGCTGGTACTTCCTCTCTCTTCCCAGAACTCGAGGCGTACAACGCCTCTTTCCGTACTCAAAACTTCGTACGGTACCATCAAGATCGTCACTCATAGCCATTGCTATAAGCGCATTTTCTTATGGTAAGAAATTCCACACGACATACCCATCGAGTACACCAGACTCAAAACCAGTCTCTCAGGGTCTCGACAGTATATCCTAAACACATAACTATCTGGATCTCTACGCGGTACCAAGTTCAGTACCGTGCCCGGGTCATGTTGACAACTTGCCCACGATCCCAAAGTGATCCGTGCGTCCGTATCAAACGGGCCGCCACGGGATCTCATACAACAGGATAACAAAGCAACAACAACGCCACAAAATCAACACTGATACCTACAGAAGTCTCGGTTCTGCTCGATATCGGTGACAAAGCCTCATTCCCTGCCGACACGAGTAACAACTCGTATGCGGTATAAGAAGTATCGACTAGATATTCGAAAACAATTTCTATCACAGAAACTGACTCTCAAATAGGGATGCTCGACGATCCCATTATAACGGTCTAAAAGGACATAGCCAGTCCGAAGTTTAATGCACTGACACCCGAGAGATGTCACACACACTGGCGCTGCATAAGCGGGGCGCTGGGACGTGCGCGTACATCTGTTCGGAGAACAGTTGTAGGGTCAAGGTTTCGGCCGCACACATGCTTGGGGAGCTCCTGCGTTCGGTAATGGTGGCTGCAGCTCTCGTGCGAGTCAACGATCGGCCCTGCAGTGCCTCACGTCTCTCAGCACAGGCTCGCGTGCTCGACCACCACTTCGGGTGACTACACCCAGTCAGCGTCGGCGTTCGGTTCGAGGTACAGAAAAGAATTACTCTAATTCAAAGCTCGCACTATCTGAGGTAGCTTGGAGGGAAAGGTTTTCATAAAACCAAGAAAACATTAGGGTTCTACAAAGACATTATCCCCCAGCATTAAGGTATTAACAAACGCGAAAGGTTCAGGGTGTTCAAAACATCACATCTAAAGAAAAGGAATATCGGCATCCTCAGCTAGAAATCATCCCCAACTCAGTGGTTATTGTCGAACAAGGAAAAAGATTAGCTCGCATGGCTAATCGTGCCGGCAGTCTTAAACGAGCTCAAACTCTACGCCGCTAAGATTTTCACGTTTTTGGGTCTCATCACGAAGCCTCCTTGGTTGATTCGTCACGATCACGCCTCGAACATATGACATCAACGATACGATAGACCGATCCGGTATGAATGAAGTACCCAGACTGAAATGGCATCGCCAAAATCGAAAGAAACGATATAAGACAAGCGGTAAAACGAAAATACTTGTCTTAATTAATATATAAGGTTGCAATTTCTCAAATGAAGACTCCAAACAAATCAAATACTAGAGCTTTCAGAGGGTTGCCAAAAGTCAAAGAATTACAAGAGTCACTCTTGAATTTCTGAAGGGAGAAGAACGGGAGCTTCGAAGAATTCACGATGGACACAACACAAAAACGAAAACGGCTCTACATCAGGCTCGACTACCCTCCTTAAAAGATTTCACGCACAGCACTACGGTTCAAAGCTAAAACAAAGCACGAAAGAAATTGATCGCCGTCTATGTCGAAGCTAAGGTATTCTCAAGTTAACCTATGCCTCGACTTGGCAAACATTATGACAGGTAGGGCCTCAAAACATCGGGGAATGAAAATTTGAAAGAATTACTCGAGACACAAATAAGCAAAGGAAAACAGGCATATTGGATATCGAAGACATTCCGGACATGGTACCTGCGTTGTTGGCTGCCTCGTCGTGGGTGATGGTGTAGACGCGGGCATGGCCTCCTGTCCCTTGCTGGTAAGGCGGGGGCTGTCTAGGCTGTTGCTGCTGCTGATGCTGATCCGGCCTTCGCGGTTCTGGGCAGTGACGGGAATGACCCTTCCTCTGGCAGTTGAAGCAAGTTATGTCGACAGCTCGACACATGTTGACCTCGTGGACTCGTCCACATGCTCCACAAGGAAAAGAAATTCAAGCAAATTGTCACGGAACGAAAATCAAATAATAAGAATGGGTCTTGAAGTACAATTCAAACTTGACTACTAAGCGATAGGTAGTAATCAAGGACAAAGGAATAACACTCGGGTAGCAAAGGCGTGAACGGTAGGTTAAAAGGGTTGAAAACGGATCAAGCTCGCACATTAATATTTGCTGCAAATTTCCAGAAATTTGATTGCACGAAGTTCGTATCTTGAACGCATCTCCTGAATGAATCTTACACGAAAAACTGACTATGCAACGATCGGGCTTCCGGCGCAAATCTCGATAAAAATAAAATGATAAACACGCGATTCCCGTTCCTCATGAAAGGCAACAGGCTGATCTATAATTTACAAGAAGGTTACAACAAGAGACGACGGGATTTCAGGGCTCAGAAACAACAATGAAAACAGATCACATATAAGATCGAAAAACCAGCAAAACTGGACGCGCTCACGAAGAACTTTGGCCACATCATCCAGCATACAATCGATAATCACTTGGTTCTTGCTCAAGATGAAACATAAGAGATAGAACTTTAACTCATCAGAAGA
Source organism: Striga asiatica (assembly GCA_008636005.1). Lineage (NCBI taxonomy): Eukaryota > Viridiplantae > Streptophyta > Magnoliopsida > Lamiales > Orobanchaceae > Striga > Striga asiatica. The sequence continues at coordinate 110,052 of BKCP01006926.1, read as the reverse complement.
GTTCAAAGCCTATCGACCGAGTTCAAGGGGTCAAAACAGCGACTAAACAGTCATCAATGAAAGGTTTTCAAAAAGAGGTTTTTCAACCAACTATTACAACGTACGAAAATCACGAAACGAAGGTTCGGATGACAAGTCAAGGCTCGAATTTATTCGATAACAACTCAGCCATAAATAACAAAAGAAAAGGGTATCAATAACTCAACAACAGAGTTCTAATACCCACGAATAATTTCGCGAGACAAACTAACGAGAAATACACGGATAATAACGAACAACTTATAACAAGGGAAAATCAACCATAAACCCGATTCCCACGAATCTACACGCACAAGTGGTCGGATCATCGACATGAAACCGACACTTAGACTCCACTCCCGGTTTCCATTGACCGGGTTCTACACGCGACTAATAGTCATACACACAATAGTCACAGACTTCCGAATAATCCACACACCCGGGACCTCTTCGGTTGTCTGCTCCATTTACTTAAGCCTTCTCTTCCGAGATGGCTTGCGAATGATTCTCACTCGATGGTACTAAACAGAAACTCATAACGAGTGCACTGTTAGGGACCAAACTTAACTCGATAACACCAACCCGAAAACTCACAACAAACAGTTCTAGTTGGAACTTAACTCTATACCACTAGAGTTTAAGTCCGAATAAACAGAGGGTAAATTCCTAAGCCCCAATAAAAGAACAAACCATAATCACGTTATTCATAATAATCAAAACAAATAAACTCATACCTTGAGCTGGCGAGGCGTGACGAAGCGAGTGGTCGAATGTTCATTAAACACTTAATCAAATATGAACCAGTCTACAGAAAAGCAAGACTGGCTCTGATACCAAACTGTAACGCCCCGTTTTATTTTAAAGAATTTATCGAATTTATTTGATAAAAATCAGAGTTTTTTTTTTTATTTTAAAATAATCCAAGTTAAAACCTTTATCGAGAACGGGCGCTACTTACTAACAACAACAAACAACCCACATCCAACAATTCAAGGAAACTACACATGCTCGAGCTAACGATAAAACAAATCCCAAAAACATAAGTCTCAAACCATTTCAAAAGGTCTAGCATTATTCAAGGTTCATCCAACTTAAACATAGTTCGAAAGGTGAAAGCAATAAATAATCTAAGACATAATGACAAATAAATAAATATCAAGTTTATACGGAAGCATAGGTTTTCAACACATATGACCACCATCTCGCTCGTCCTACGCCACCGCCTCCAGCTCATCTCAACCTAGAACAAAGGAAGAGAGAAGACAACAAGAAAATAATGGGGGTGAGCATAACCAACAAGCTCACCATTATCGCACAATATATCTCGCATAACATCTAAAACATCATAACCATAGTATTCAGTATGCATAGAATCCAACAGTCTAACTCCCTACTTGGCCCTATCGCAAACCTCCTATGTACATACAACAACCTTCCGATCACACACGGCAAGGAAGTAACTGGAAACCTTCCCATCACCGAATGGCTACGGGCCTGGGATCCTTTCCAGGAGACAGTAGAGATGTTTTTCCCATTCACGAATATCATACGGACCTGGGCGTCACCTCTCCGAATCTACGGACCGATGACCTCTCACTGTTTATGCATCCTCAAAGGCACTAACATACGGGACACTTAGACTAGGGTTCTCACGCATACATCATTTTTCAAAACAATGCATTTATACGAAATATTAAGTGCGATAAATATGGAATACATCATAAATGTACCCACCTGATAGCAGCAACAGTTCACAGAATCACAAATCCCAAAATGAGGCGAGGTCAACACCTCTAAACACCTACATTATGACAAGATCCTACAATCAGAATCTATCTCGACTTAAATCGGAAATCACAAGACAAACCTAGTCGAACTCGTTTCGACTAAGTAGTTCGTGAAGTCCTGTGGATGTTGGAACACTAAGACTCGGTACCAAACTCGACCAAACCACGTAAGGGAGTTCACATAAATCCATCCAAGGATTGACCAAGTCAAATTCACATCAAAACTAAAAGCAAGTCGATTCCCAAATTTTAATATAAAAATCATGCTTCGAAAATAGAAATCATTTAATCGCATGAAAAATAGATGGTCAAGCAACCCTACGACTTAGGCTCTGAAAATTTACACAAAATTTCATCTCCCAGAAACATGTAAAACCACAAAGTTTCAGCTTTAAACTCGAAATATCCTAATTTATAAAATTCGAACAAGATATCAGCAAAATGGGCACACTAATTCATACCCGGACTTAATGAATAAATCTGAACTTGAAAATTTTACACAACAACCTACAGCATTCTAAAATCCATGTATAAAAATCTCAGCCTTAAATAATAACTGCTGCTATTTTTAAAAATTCATACGTGCAACAGCAGTTTATCAAATTTAAATCTAAACTGAATCAAAATTGACTCCAAAAATTCCCTTCTTTTACATACATGATTAAACTTATAAAATATTCCTCTCAGTAAAATTTCAGAATTTTTCATGAAGTAACCGATTTACAAAAATTCAAACAACGTTTCTGCAGATTCAATAAATACAATATTAACCCCATCAAATCAACTCCAAAAATTCTAAAACTTTAACACAACATATATAAGTCACAGAGGCACGACATATTCGAATTTCAGCTCATTTCATTCAGGCATGAATTTTTTATGCATTTAACATTATTCTGGACAGATTACAATTTTATTATTTAAAAATAGCTACAGGCCTCTAAAAATTACGAATATTTTACACAAGACAGGCAATGAAAAGATAACACATCCCTCAAAATTTCAAATCGTTTCGAGCAGCGAGCTATTTTTAAAAATTCGAACACCGAAACAGCGATTCACAAGCTCGACAACTTGGCAATTAAATCACAACATAAAATTTCTCGTCCGAGGCCTTTTCATAAGATCAAGGGCTCGACATTGTTCCAATATCCACCGACTTACACGACTTTCGATGTCTCGTTCGATTTTTTGAGAAAATCGAAGAGATCCCGAACATACAAACGCATAAAATCACAACAATACATATAATCGCACCTATTCACATAAATAAATTCACACATATATATCACTAGCACTTCACAAAAATGAACACTCAATGAGTAAATCACATACGAATAAAACGAGATGGAAAAACGATGAGGTACCGCTCTCGGGAATAACTCGAAAACGTCACGAACACGAACGGCTCGACGGTAAACTCGTCTCGCCGGAAGAGGAAGGCTCGTCGCACGGGAGGAGAGCTCGCTGCTGCTGATTCACGAGCTCGACGGGAAGGTCACCGGAGTTTCTGCTCGAAGGGTGATCGAGCTCGCCGGAAAAAAATTCACGAACAGCACTTGAGGGAGGAAGCTTCACGGCGTGGCAGTGTTTCCGGTCGCGGCGTGGTGGAGCTTCAGTCGCGGTGTGGCGAGGGACTGGTCGCGGCGTGAAGGTTCAGCGAGTCGGGATTTCTGCAACTCGCCTGAAAAATCCAACTGGGGCGACGATGATGATGACCGAGAGATGATGAACGATGAAAACGAAGGTGATGAGATGACGAGCGTGAGGATGATGATGAAGGAAGATCGTGAGGATGAGCGTGAGGGTGAATGATGAAGACGAAAGAAAATTCACAGTGAGAATAAGAAAAATTTGCGATCGATCAAAAGAAAAATATGCTGCGGGCGTTTGATCCTTAAGGGAGACAATTATATATATATATATATATATATATATATATATATATATATATATATATATATATATATATATATATATATATATATATATATATATATATATATATATATATATATATATATATATATATATATATATATATATATATATATATATATATATATATATATATATATATATATATATATATATATATATATATATATATATATATATATATATATATATATATATATATATATATATATATATATATATATATATATATATATATATATATATATATATATATATATATATATATATATATATATATATATATATATATATATATATATATATATATATATATATATATATATATATATATATATATATATATATATATATATATATATATATATATATATATATATATATATATATATATATATACATGATATTAGGTTATAAAGTCTTGTTGTCCAAGACAAACACAAACTCACGCCCAAAAGGAAAAGAGGAGAAAATCTGTCGGGCCGGGCCCGAGAAGTTGGGCCAAAAGGGTTTTGGGCCGGTTAGGACATTAAATCGACTCACGGGCTCGATTAAAATTTTAAACGGATATTTTCGGGCCCAAATTCGGTTCCAACGAAAGTTCTCGGGCTCGATTTCGAATGCAAACACGCGATAAAAATAAACCGAACAATATATATATAAATATATATTCATATTTTTTAAATACACATTAATAATTAAATTTATCACAAAATCAATTAGACAATTACACATTTAGCATTTAATAACATTTGACAATTAATAATTATTATGGCATTCAAGAAAAATAAATATAAATATTATCACAAAAAAATAACAATAATAATAATAATAACAATAAAAATAATAGTAATATATCCCAAATAATCCACAATTAAACGAGGCATTACAATATCCTAACAGCACATTGTATATATAGTAATATTACCCAAAATAGTAGGAATATTAATCCAGCGAACTGAACCTCACCCAAGTGAATTAAAGTAATATATACCATATACATCTGTCTGTTTAATATCTTACGTGTTAAGAGAACGCAGTAATTAACCGAGGCCTAGTTCATTTACGACGATCAGTATAAAATGAACTTCTACTCTCTGGGATCCTGTTCAATACATAAATGTAGTAGTGCAACTAATCAGTCAAGATAAACGGTACAGTTGACACTACAACTGTTCGGATGGGTGTTCATTTCCATCTAGGTTGTGAACCAATATTCTTGTTTCGCAAGTGACTGATAGAGTGATCTTCAGTTCTCCCGATAACGACCTACTCTATCTAAGTGCAAAACAACAGAACGTAGAACTTGTTTAATCTAACATGATTCTCATTCATAAAGAGCAAAAGTGTAATAACATACAAAGCCAAGCTTTCAAATATAACACTAACACGACTACCCTCTTCTCAAGAAGGGCAATAAAAGTAAATTGTTTTCATTAGTCACTGAAAATGTTTAGCGATGTTATCTACCAGAACCTGGTGTGTAGATACATGAGCCACTGATCATGTCTGCAATAATTTGTAGGGGTTCCAGGAAATCAAGTGGCTTAGGGAAGGAAAGGTTACTAACTACTTGGGTGATGCTAGTAAAGCGCCAGCAGTTGCAGTAGGAGACGTCTACATAGATTTTGGTTTAGATAAGATTTTGATTTTGCAAGATTTTCTTTATGTTCCTAGCTTTAGAAAGAATTTAATTTCAGTTTCTAAGTTATTTATGAATGGTTTTTCTTCTACTTTCGATAATAATGTTGTTATTCGTTTTAGACAATGTATATCCTAGAACCAAAGTCTTACCCACTGCAACATAAACAATTACTTGATTCATCATCTAATCTGAATAAGAGGAAGGAACCTTCCAAAATGAACGAAACATATCTTTGGCATCTAAGACTTGGTCATATAAACGTTAGAAGGATTCAAAGGTTGGTGGCATACGACCCCTTGGGGTCGTTGGAAGTCAAGACCTTTGCAATTTGCGAGTCCTGCCTGGAAGGCAAAATGACTAAGAGGGTTTTTAAGGCAAAGGGGAATAGAGCTGAAAATTTGTTAGAACTAGTTCATTCCGATTTGTGTGGTCCTATGTATGTTCAAGCGAGAGGTGGTTTCGAGTTCTTCGTTACGTTTATCGATGATTACTCGAGATATGGATTCATTTATCTACTGCGCCACAAGTCTGAATGCTTCGAGAGGTTCTTGGAGTATAAGGCAGTTGTGGAGAAGCAGTTAGGAAAAAGTATCAAGTCGTTACGTTCTGATTGTGGTGGCGAATATCTCTCGAGTGAATTTAGGAACTACTTAACGGATAATAGGATTACATCCCAACTGACTGCGCCTGGCACTTCCCAGCAGAACGGCGTAGCAGAACGAAGGATTAGGACTCTTATGGAGATGGTTAGGGTAATGATGAGTTATAGTACGTTGATTCGTTTTGGGGATATGCCTTAGAAACAACAGTTCATGTTCTTAACTTGGTACCTTCAAAATCAATGCCAGCCACACCCATGGAGTTATGGACAGGGCGTAAGCCTAATCAAAGGCATCTTCATAGATGGGGTAGTCTAGCACATGTGCTGAAAACGGACACTGATAAGTTGGAGCCACATTCAAAAGTGAGGCTGTGTGTGGGATATCCTAAGGAAACAAAAGTGGTCTATTTTATAGTTCTGAGGACTAGAAAGTGATCATTTGCAGGAACGCGAGGTTCTTAGAAGAAGACTATGTTATGGATCATAAACCAAGTAGTGGACATGTCCTTGAGGAGGTAAACAGAGAAAATACTTCAATACCGAGTGCTCTTGATGTTACACCACAAAGTACTGCAACACGTATCACTGATGGTGCACCTGAGCAGGTAGGAACTCATCGTAGTGGGAGGGTTATCAGGCAGCCCGATCGGTTCTTGGGTCTGGGAGAGTCTCCTGAGACCGTCCCAAATATGCTAGAAACCAACCCATGGACATACATTGAGGCACTTCAAGATCGGGACGCAGAGTTTTGGCAAAGTGCGATGAAATCTGAGATAGAACCAATGGATTCTACTCAGGTCTGGGATCTTATAGAACCACCCAGTGGTATTCGTGCCATTGAATGCAAGTGGATCTATAAGAGAAAAAGAGGATCAGATGGAAAGGTTGAGACCTTCAAGGCTAGGCTTGTTGCGAAGGGGTATACTCAGAAAGAAGGGATCGAATATGAGGAAACCTTTTCGCCGGTAGCTATGCTCAAATCCATCAGGATTCTCTTGGCTGTGGCCGCTCATATGGATAATGAGTTTTGACAAATGGATGTTAAGACCGCTTTTCTTAACGGGAATTTGGTTGAGGACATCTATATGCAGCAACCAGAAGGGTTCATTGGGAAGGAACAAGAGCATCTGGTCTGTAAGCTGAAGCGTTTTATTTATGGACTGAAGCAAGTATCGTGGTCTTAGAACATTCATTTTGATGAGGTTGTCCAATCGTTTAGATTTACCCAATGTCCAGATGAGCACTGTGTGTACAAGAAAAGTGAAGGAAACGTGGTGGTGTTTCTTGTGCTGTACGTAGATGATATTCTTCTCATTGGAAAAAGTGTGAAGAAGTTATCAGACGTAAATGTATGGTTATCCAAGCAGTTTGATATGAAGGATTTGGGAGAAGTCGGACATGTTCTCGGAATCAAGGTCATTCGGGACCGAGAGAAAAGAAAGTTGTGCCTATCCCAATCCACATACATAGAAATTGTCCTGGCCCGTTTCAATATGTAGGATTCGAAGAAAAGGCAATTACTTTTTCGACATGGAATCCCTCTATCTAATAAGATGTCTCCCAAGACGCCTCAAGAGATAGAAGACATGAAGGCAATTCCTTATGCATCGGCAGTAGGAAGCCTTATGTATGCGATGTTGTGTACAAGGCCTGATATCTGTTATGTCGTGGGAGTGTTAGCCAGATATCAAAGTAATCCAGGTCCGGAACATTGGTATGCGGTAAAACATATACTCAAGTACCTGAGGAGGACTAAGGAGTACATGTTGGTTTACCATGCAGATGAGTTGCTTCCATTGGGTTACACTTATTCTGACTTCCAGTTAGACCAGAACGAAAGCAAGTCAACCTCAGGGTTTGTGTTTACTTTAGGAGGAGAAACCAATGTTTGCAGGAGTGTCAAGTAGAAATGCGTGGCAGACTCCACCATGGAAGCTGAATATGTAGGAGCCTCAGAGGCAGCGAAAGAAGCGCTATGGCTCACGAATTTTCTCCTTGATCTTGATGTGGTGCCGAGTTTGCCTGTTGTGATTAAAGTTTTCTGTGATAATAGCGGAGCAGTAGCAAATTCGAAGGAGCCACGAACTCATAAAGCGAGTAAACACATAGAGCGCATGTACCACCTGATACGAGAAATCGTTGGACGAAGGGAAGTCATTGTTGCCAAGATACTGTTAGAGGACAACCTAGCAGATCCTTTTACAGAGAGCCTACTGGCGAAAGTCTTTGAGAGACACGTAGAAGGAATGAGAGTCAGACGTTAGACGACATAGTAGTAGACTAGTCTTTGAGAATTAGATTGAAAGAAAATTGTGGTTAGTGATAGCCATAAGCTTATTGAGCATAAGTCGGAGATCGATGGATATGCTGTAAAAGCTTGGCTTTCAGATATAAACAATTCCATTTTGATCTGGTAATCGTGTTTTAGTCAAAGTATTTATTTTGTAGTTTATTTATGCAAACATAACTCCATTATTTTACATTGTAGATAATATGGTTTGTCGTGTCCAACAGTAAGATCATATTATCGGTTCCTTGTATAAATTAATTGTTCACAGTTTAGACAGACAGTGAGACCCCTGTTGGATAAAGACAGTAGTGTAGTCTTGATTCAGTTGATTTTTGACTGTCGGGTTACACTAGTACTTATGATAAGTATTGAATGGACCACGGAAGGATAAGATTATAAGATTTACTGATCGTTGTTATAGTCTAGACCTTCAGTAGTTGATGCGTACACTTAAGCTATAATATAAAATGGGCATGTATATTCATTACTTATTTATTTAATTTAGTAAGGGTGATTCTGTAACGGTCCGATCAGTTATAATATAAGAACGATTTCACTTGCTCGACTTTAAAGTGAAACCGATAATTTTTAGTTTTCTGAGTTATTTGATTTAAGTGTTATTATTACATGATTATGTGAAATTATGTGTTTAAGTGCCTTATGATCATTTATATATGTTAGATTATTCGGTTATTATGTTCGAAATATTTTTATTTGAACTGAACCATTGAACTCTAGCGCAATGCCCTAGCCGCGCGTTCGCCGTGCTAATGCCCCGAGCTACTGAATCCTTGAGCCGTGAACCCTAGACTTATTATGACCTTGGGCTCGCCTTTAATGTCTTAAGAAGGGCTTTGATCATACCAAGTGTCGAGTTCATGCATAGCACCCGCGAGCCTCGCGGCCACTCGTGTGCGCGAGCACTTTCCATTCTAGCCAAGCCTTAGCCTTTGAACCATGCCTTAGCCTTTCATTTCCTTCAAGGCTGGTCTTATACGTGTGATTTAGAGGAGATTTAGAGGATTATTATCCTAATCAAGCTAAGTGAGGGTCATTAGGTCCTAAGCAAGCTTAACCATTATTCTATGACTTAACTAGCATGGTCATTAGGTCCTAAGCAAGCTAAGTGAGATTCCCTTACACACATGCATTTTGAGAAGGATTCCACAAGATGTTGTCCCCCATGACCTTGCATAATTTCTCACGCCTTTTGACCTGATAAAAATCCTCTCCTTAGCTACCTGTTCTCCTCATTTGAACCTTAAAATGCACTTAGTATTTGAGAGAAAAATCGCTCATAGCACCTAAGTATAGAAGAAAACCGAGAGCAACACTATAATGCCGAGAGTGAGTCCCTTTGTACCCGAGTCCATTTGTTTGTGTTGTGAGTGAATTCTAGCTGAGCTCTCTCCACACCAACAGCATTATATCCACCTCCTCTCAACCATCTCTCACCATAATCGAGTTGGAAGGCTTTAAAGTTCAAGAAAGTTTAACTTTCACGCTACAATGCCGCAACAACAAGCACCGAACAAGAACCGAGTTCCTTTGCACTTTTCGTGAAGTTTTAGAGCTTAAGGAGAGTCGAGCCTCCGAAAACTACCCCAGTTTTCAGCACTTGCGTTAGATATATTTCAGTATACCAGGTGGGGGTCATGTACTGGATTCTACATCATCTGTAATATTTGTACCATGACTGAGGTATGTTCGAGATAGTTAGTTCTCTCAGGTGAGAGGCCCATGGTGAGCAGGCCGAGGCCTTCAGAGATCCACCTGGTATCCGGCTGGGGCTTCGGCCTCAGTGTCGAGATGGTGTGCACACGAGCGGCTGAGGGCCGAGGGCCTACGAACCAAAGTTTAAGAAAAGAAAAGAAAAGTTTACAGTTCTGCTCTTATATATTGATGCTCATGATATGTTATTATTAATGATTTTTATTCAGTACTGGTCTTGCGGAGCATAGTAGTCTGCTCACGCCCCCATTGTGTTTTTCAGATGACGGAGTCGAGCGTGCTGGGTGAGCATATGCGTGGCAAGCGTGGTCATGATAGTCGAGGACATTCTTACCTACATTTTATGTTCTAGTTTTTATGATCATGTATTATTCGGATATGTATGCATGTATTCTATATTTCGGATATGCTTCCGCTAGCAAGACTTAGACAGTGCGAGATATTCAGATGTTGCATGTGTGATTCCATTCTCCATAGTAGATTGATTGGTTGCATGTTTTATTTATGTCTGTGAGTAAGTATGTTTTACCTGTGACATCCTGCAATAAGGTAGTATTTTCGAAACCAGCTCGCACGACCTTTCGAAAATAAAAGCAAAAATTTTACTCAGATTTTTCAAAGCAAGTAAGGCGGGGTATGATAGACTTGGTATCAGAGCGCAGAATGCGTTTCTGTATACTTTCAAAGTTTAGAAAAGCATGACCATGCCACGCTCATCCCGCACCGACTCCGAGGTAAGTCACCTGACTCAGTTTAAGTATTGCAAGTGATTATTTCAGTTCAAGTAGGGGGCCTAGATAACTATCCTCCTGTAAGACAAATAACTCTAGAGAGAGAACTCTAGACAGAACTCTAGAACAGCTAAGTCCAAGGACTCTAGACTAAGTCAGAACTCCATTATGAGCCAAAACATAGAAAGTTTAAGTATACCGGAACTCTATCCAAGCTAGGTGTTTTCGGATATTATTTATCTTTTATTATTTCAAGAATAGTATGGCTATTTCTTAACTGGCTATACTGATCAATTCAAGCGTTTCTCCAGAATGCCGCCTTGCAGAGATCCTCAGGCCCAAGTTGAGCCCGATCAAGCAGCCGTAGTCATTCTTTTTCACACCTTTTCCCAACCCCATTTCACAGCCGAGGATGGCCCACTAGTTGTGGGAGAGTGGATCCGCAAGATGGAGTGGATTTTCCATTTGATGGGTATATCTGAGGAGCATAAGATCGCTTGCGCCGAGATGCAGATTGACGGCGTAGCCGGGGAATAGTGGGACGACTACTGACATTTTCGCACTGAGGACAAGCGAGGGGCTCTGACATAGACACATCTTAAGACACTTATGGAGGACAAGTTTTATCCTCGCCATTTTCATCAGAGGATGGCTCGAGAGTTCTACGTCCTGTGTCAGGGGGACCGATCTGTGAGGTGTACGAGCGGGAGTTCACTCGTAGGAGTGTGTTTGCGCCACATCTGGTGGATACCGAGGAGAAGAAAGTAGTCCAGTTCCGTGATGGACTGAAGAATGACATCCGACTTTTAGTCGCCACTCATGACTACCTTGATTATGCTGACACTGTTGAGATGACTCAGCAGATCGAGGCATGCATCCAGCTTAATGCATCTACCGAGCTTACCCAACCACCAGTCAGACAGCCAGCTATCATTCAGCCTGCACATCCAGCACCACCCCAGCCAGCGCCACCCCAGCAGGCGCCGAACCTGAACAAGTGAAATTGGAACGATCGCAACAAGAAGAACCACCGTCAGAGGGGCACAGCTCGGGCAGGCCGACCAGCCCGACAGGATCTACTGGCTTGTGCCACCTGCGGATGTAAGCACCGTGGAGAGTGTCTGCCCGGGCAGAACATATGCTACCATTGCCGCCATCCAGGACACCTGATCATGAACAGCCCATACCGTCCACAACCTCAGTAGGGCCAGAGACAGCCAGCCCAGAGACCCCCAAGCCAGCAGCAGCAGCGTGGAGCACATGCTCACATTTACGCACTTGACCAGGATCAGGCCGCAGAGCAGCCAGGTACCATGTCTTGCATGGTATCTTTATTCAATACTCCAGTCTTCGCTTTATTCGATACATGGGCGACGCATTCATTTGTCTCGACCAAGTGTTTATCAGCCTTAGGGGCCCCGGGAGTGAGTACTGTCAACCCTCTCGAGATTAGCCTTGCATCGGGAAGGAATATAGTTACGAGTTCCCTGGCCAAGAACCTTAGCATTGATATCGGAGGCAGAACTATAGTTGTAGACGCGTTTGTGATCGATATGAATGACTTCGACTTGATTCTTTGCATGGATTGGTTGATGAAATACCGTGCAGACATTCCTTGTATAGAGAGGATTGTTATCTGAGAGAGATTGCATCACGTTCTTCGGGACGAAGTCCCGAACCTTACGCGTTATTTCCATGGCGAAAGCGACGAAGTACTTGCATAGAGAGGATTGTTAGGGATTCCTCGTCAACATCGTTGGAGAAGCTGACACCCGGAGATATACCCATTGTTCGTGAGTTTGTGGACGTTTTTCCCGATCAGCTTCCGGGAGGACCACCTAACCGCCAGGTGGAGTTCACAATCTACTTAGTCCCAGAGCGGGACCAGTGTTGAAAGCGCCGTATCGCATGGAGCCGAAGGTGCTTCAGGAGTTGAAGGCTCAGATTCAGGAGCTGTTGACTCTCGGTTTCAACCGATCGAGCGTATCACCTTGGGGAGCACTTGTCCTCTTTGTCAGAAGAAGGATGGGTCTATGCGTATGTTCATCGACTACCGGGAGTTGAACTAGTTGACGGTGAAGAACAAGTATCCCCTTCTCAGGATATAGGATTTATTCGATCAGCTGAGGGGAGCCAGCGTGTTTTCCAAGATAGATCTCCGGTCTGGTTACCATCAGCTGAAGATCAGAGAGGCCGACGTGGCTAAGACAGCTTTTAGAACGAGATACGGTCACTATGAGTTCGTAGTGATGTCGTTTAAGTTGAGCAATGCGCCTGTGATATTCATGGATCTCATGAACCGTGTCTTCCATCCATTCCTAGACCGATTTGTTATCATGTTCATTGATGACATTTTGGTCTATTCTAGTAGCTCGGAGCAGCATGAGGAGCACTTGAGGACCGTCTTGGAGACTCTTCGGCGTGAGAAATTGTACGCCAAGTTCTTAAAGTGCGAATTTTGGCTCGATCGAGTGCCTTTTCTAGGCCACATCGTCACATCCAGAGGGATTGATGTAGACCCAAGCAAGATTGAAGCAGTTCGGAACTGGTCGACACCGAGAAATGCCACCGAGGTTCGGAGTTTTCTTGGTTTGGCAGGATATTATAGACGATTCATCGAGGGGTTTTCAAGGATTTTCCTACCCTTGTCCCTTTTTGACGAAGAAGTCGGTGAAGTTTGAGTGGAGCAGTCATTGTGAGTCGAGCTTTCAGGAGCTAAAAGCGAGGCTTACGACGGCACCCGTGTTGAATATTTTTTACCCCACACAGGGTTTCACTATCTATAGTGATGCCTCGAAGCAGGGTCCAGGTTGTGTTTTGATGCAAGACGGCAGGGTTGTGGCTTATGCTTCCCGTCAGCTAAAGCCGCACGAGGTGAACTACCCGACTCACGACCTTGAGTTGGCAGCAGTGGTTCACGCTCTGAAGATATGGAGGCATTATTTGTACAGAGGCCATTGCGAGATTTACACAGAACACAAGAGCTTATAGTATATCTTCACTCAGAAGGAGGTCAACATGCGCCAAAGGCGATGGTTGGAGCTGGTGAAAGATTATGACTGTACCATCAACTACCACCCGAGCAAGGCGAACGTAGTTGCCGACACCCTCAGCTGGAAGGGAAAGGGTGAGCTGACCTATATGATCACTCAGCAGCATGAGTTGATTCATGAGTCTGCTCGGATGCAGCTAGAAGTGGTCGATACACTTCCCCAGCCAGAGTCGAGGGGGAACATCAGTTCATTGCGAGTGTGGCCCACACTTCGAGATAAGATCCAGCAGAGTCAACCTTTGGACGAGTTCATTCGTTCAATGGAGGCGAAGCTCCAAGCCGGAGGAGTTGAGGGTTTTGGTAGAGGCACAGATTGTAACGCCCCACTTTGATTTTAAGGAAATTCCAGACTTTCAGAAAAATCGGAATAAATTTTTTTCAAAATTTATTTCAAACATTTGTGGCATTACTCACATTTTTCAAACGACATAACATCAATTCATAACATAAATCATCTAACTCCCAACCGGGATCCAAAAATCCATAAATCACTATTTCACCCAAAACGGGTTCCCAAAATAAAACTCAAGTTTTAAGACATGACAATGTCAACGGGGCATCTCCCCAATAGTATCTCAATACTTTATAAATTCTCAAGTTCGAAAATGCATAAATCGTAAATAGTCATAAAGATAGCGGATGCAAAATCATTTAATAACCGGTCTCATAGATCGACTACCACTCGCTCTACTCCGCCGTCGTACTCGCCTTGCATAACCTGAAACGTTAATTTCAGGTGGTATTAGCACAGTTGGAAATCGTAGTGCTCACCACTATGCAATAAACATTTACATATCAAAACAGTAACAAAGATAGTATGATCATAGCATGTATATGAATAAATTTAAGTATCCCAGGTTTCATCGTAAATTCACAGTGTTCAGACGCATGTGCACATCTATACCAATAGACTACTGTCGATAGATGTATCGAATGCCCATGGGCTATACGTCTATGCCCTCCGGTCTTACACATCGAATGCCCCATGGGCTTCTATCGATGTCCAGTCAGTAGGAGTAACCCCTCGAGTTTATTTTCATACATATGGGACAACCGTTCGACGGCCGGTACAGCTCACATTGAAGGCTACATGATTCGTATGCATACATTGATCATATACAAGTAAGGTAAACAAGTTATTGCATAGACGATTTTAGAATAACAACCCACCTGGTCGCGGATATGAGATAACACGAAAGCACGACTAGACTGCGAGCTCGGTTCGTCAAACACCTACATTAAGTCCAGATGCTATAATCAACATCTATATGACTTAAACGGAAATCACAATCTTACTTAGTCGAACTTGATTCGACTAAGTTGCTCGTGAAGTCCTGTGGACATTGGAACACTTAGACTCGACACTAGGACTCAACCAAGTACACATGAGAGATCACATAATCCAAAACAAAGATTGACCAAGTCAAACAAACAAAAGAACGGAAAGCGAGTCGATTTACAGTTTTTATTGCAAAAGCCATATATATGAAAATACTAGATTTTAATCACAAAATAAGTTGGTCAGGTTATCAAATGAGTTGAACTCTAAAATTTTGACCAAAATTTCATCTCCCAGAATTTAGCAATACCACCAATTTTCAGCCCCAAAATCAAAGTGTGCTATTTTGTAAAATTCATACAAGATAACAGCAAAATGGAACATAAATTTACATCTAAACCTAATGAACGAATCATGATTGGATATTTTTACACCACAGACTACAGTATAAGAATGACAACATATCAAAATTTCAGCTCTGGACATTAACTGTACGAATTTTAAAAATTCCTACAAATTTCAGCAGTTATCGAATTTCAATTAAAACCGAACCAAATTGAACTTCGAAAATTCTCATCTTTTTACAGAATGAAACTACACATAAAACAAGTACTCCAGCTAAGTTTCAGAATTTTTCAACAACTAACCGGTTTATCATAAATAAAAGAACTTTCTACAGAATCAGAAAATAAATTATTTACCCTATCAAAATTAGTCCAAACATTCTAGAAATTTACACAGCATACAAACACAATCGAGGCATAACATACTCAAATTTCAGCACAATTGAAGTACGGACCAATTTATTATGCATTTAACATGTTTCTGACCAAAATCACTTTATTTGTTTAAAATAGCTACAGGCCATAAAATATTACGAAATTTTTACACGAGCCAGATGTTCAATAGAAAACATGATCCTCAAAATTTCAATGTAATCCGAGCAGTACATAATTTTTAATAATTTCAATACTAAAACAGCAGTTATTTAAGTTCGACAATTTATCTAAGACTCGTTTTACGACGAAATCGTCCGAGGTCTTCACCATAAGACCAAGGATCATATAGTGTTCCAATCCACAGCAACTGTAACACGAATGACGAGGTCTCATTCGATTTCTCAAAATCGACGAGGTCGTCTACACATAATCAATATATTGCATCGAAACGAACACATACAATTCATAGGCTTATATTTATATATTTGAAAATCACGCTAAACACACCAAATCAATTCATATCATAAACGATACATAAAATTTAACATGACGGGGGATTCGAGCCGTGTACCGTTCTCGAGAATTGTTCGAAAAACGGAACAGATGGATCGAACGGGAAGCACGCGGCGGCTCGTGGAGGAGCAGCGGCTCGCGTGACGTGAGCGGGCGGCCTGAAGGATCTCCGGCGAGTCTCCGACAATAGGGGCGCGTCTGCTGGTTGTGCGAGGGTTCACGACGTCCACGGTGTACACAAGTGTAGAATATGGCTGGAAAAATGCGAGCAGGTTGAAGGAATGGGCGTATCTCCGCGAATGGAACAGTAACCTATGGTTTCGATCGTGCTTGACGGGAATGATGGCAAATGCGATGGATTTTCTTAATTTTCAGAACATGGATAGTATGAAAGAGAGGAGAATTACTTGTTCTTAAATTGAGTTGGTACGAATGAAAAATGATGAGAACAAGTGATTTTTCCATCTTATAACGTAATGAGATATTAAGGCCATCAATTAGGTATAAATTTGCCTTAATTAAAAGATCCATTCCACACATAGTGGGCATTTGAAACGTCTGTCAAATTGATGATAATTGCCTTTGAATTATTTGAAATTTCAAATTAAGCTTGAAATTGATATTAATGGATAAAGCCGGTTTATGAGGCTCAATTGAGCTGAAATTAATAAACATGTGGGCTGACGTATAATACTCCAAAGCTCGGTTCAAATGCTCGAAAAAGAAAAAAAAATATAACTAGAGCGGGACGAACACAATATTACGCGATTAATTCTAGAATCCGAACGGTGAATAAAATAAAATCAAACGAGCTATATACTTAAATTATTCACATAATAATATACACATAAATCAAACAATAATATCATTTAGCCAATTATCCAAATAATAATAATAATAATAATGCTAAATATTTCCCACATATTCCATAATCAAACGGGGCATACAGTCTACCCACCTTAAAAGAATTTCGTCCTCGAGATTCAAAAACAAAAAAAAAAAAGCAAAAACTAAAGAAGAATACAAGGGACTCAAAACGAGAAGTTCGGATATCTCCTCTTAATCTCGACATCCTTCTCCCAAGTCGCCTCGAACTCATCATGTCGGCTCCACTGCACCTTCACGAGACTCACCGCCTGGTTCCTCAACTGATGGACCTTCTGGTCCAAAATAGCTACCGGCACCTCCTCATAGGTAAGGTCTCGATCGACCTGCAGCTCGCCGAAGTCCACCACGTGATCGGGGTCATGCATGTATCTATGCAACATCGAGACGTGAAATACATCATGCACTCTCGACAGGTCCGGTGGTAAAGCCTGCTGATAAGCCAAGTCCCCGACTCGAGCAAGGATCTCAAATGGTCCGATATAACGAGGTCGAAGCTTCCCTTTCTTTTCGAAGTGAATCACACCCTTCATGGGCGAGACCTTCAGAAGGACATGGTCCCCAATGGCATACACATGCTCCTGCCTCTTCCGATCGGCATAGACCTTCTGCCTCTCTTGTGCGGGCCGGATATGCTTCTGTATCTCCTCAACAGCCTCCGAATTCCTACGAATAAACTCTGGACCCATGATCTTCCTTTCCCCGACCTCATCCCAATACAAAGGTGTCCGGACCTTTCGTCCGTACAAAGCCACATAAGGGGCCATCTTGATCGAGGAGTGATAACTGTTGTTGTAAGTCAACGCAACCAACGGAAGGGCAGTCTCCCAAGTCAGGCTCCGGTCTAAGACCACAACCCTCATTATGTCCTCCATGTACTGGATTGTCCGCTCCGACTGACCATCTGTCTGGGGTGAAAGGTTGTGCTAAATGCCAACCTTGTTCCCATGGCTCGGTGCAGAGTCTTCCAGAACTGACTTGTGAATTTCGGGTCTCAATCAGACACTATCTCCACGGGCACCCCATGAAGTTTGACAATCTCGTCCACGAACAACTCGGCATACGCACTAGCATTCATAATCGTCCAGACGGGAAGAAAGTGGGCGGACTTCGTGAGTCGATCCACAATCACCCAAATAGAGTCGTGACCGGACCTCGATCTCGACAATCCCACCAAGAAGTCCATGGTGAGTCACTCCCATTCCCACATGGGAGTCTCAAGCGGCTGCAAAAGTCCTCTCAGTTTCTGGTGTTCAGCCTTTACTTGCTGACATACTAGACAGCTGTTCACGAAACGGGCCACCTGCCTCTCCATACCTCGCCACCAAAAAGACTTCCGAAGGACCTGGTACATCTTCGAGCTACCAGGGTGGATGGTGTACGGAGCACTATGAGCTTCTCTCAGAATCTCCTTTCGCAGCTCCAACACCTTCGGAACACATAGTCTACCCTCGAAGACCAATGCTTCATCAGATGCAACTGCAAATCCTTCAACTTTGCCGGCTTCAATCAACTCCTTTATCCGGCACAGAAAATGATTATTCGGCTGCTCGGCGACTATCCTCTCATGAAGAGTCGATCCCACAACCAAGGTGGTCAACATACCCCCAGCTGTCGAAGTCGACTCCACTGTCTCTAACTGTAGCCGCTCGAACTTCCAAACTAGGACATCTTGTCGGGTGAATAGGCAAGACAGCTGGCCATGACTCTTCCGACTAAGGGCGTCGGCGACCACGTTAGCTTTCCTGGGATGGTAGCTAATCGTGCAGTCGTAGTCCTTGACCAACTCTAACCATCGGCGCTGCCGCATGTTCAACTCCTTCTGAGTGAAAATGTACTTCAGGCTCTTATGGTCCGTGAAAATCTCGCACTTCCCTCCGTAAAGGTAATTCCTCCAAATCTTCAAGGCGTGGACAACTGCGGCTAGCTCTAAGTCGTGCGTGGGATAATTCTGCTTATGAGGCTTCAGCTGCCACGACGCGTAAGCCACGACTTTCCCTTGCTGCATCAACACGTAGCCTAAAGCTATATTCGAAGCGTCACTATAGATTGTGAACTCCAAAGTCAGGTCGGGAATGGATAACACTAGTACGGTGGTAAGTCTCCCTTTCAATTCTTGGAAACTAACCTCGCACTTCGGACTCCAATCAAACCTCACGGCCTTCTTCGTACGGTTAGTTAGTGGCTGGGCTATCTTTGAGAAGCCCTCAATGAACCTCTAGTAGTATCCTGCTAACCCTAGAAAACTACAAACTTCGCTAGCATTTCTTGGTGTCTCCCACTTGCTCACCGCCTCGATCTTGGAGGGATCCACCCCAATGCCTCTAGCTGTAACGATGTGGCCAAGGAACGCCACACGGTCCAGCCACAACTCGCACTTCGAGAACTTCGCATACAGCTTCTCGCGGCGAAGAGTCTCCAGCACAATCCTCAGATGCTCCTTGTGCTGGTCGATGTCCTGAGAATAAACCAGAATGTCGTCGATAAACACGATAACAAACTGGTCTAGATAAGGATGGAAGACCCTATTCATAAGGTCCATGAACACGGTTGAGGCATTGCTGAGTCCGAACGGCATAACCACGAACTCATAATAGCCATATCGGGTATGGAACGTGGTCTTAGATATATCTAACTCCTGGATATTCAGTTGACGATAGCCAGACCTCAAATCGATCTTCGGAAAGACGTTGGCTCCCCTCAGCTGGTCGAAGAAATCCTCAATACGAGAAAGAGGGTACTTGTTCTTAACCGTAAGGTGGTTAAGCTCGCGATAGTCAATGCACATGCGCATGGATCCGTCCTTCTTCCTCACGAATAAGACGGGCGCACCCCAAAGAGAAACACTCGGTCGAATGAAACCGAGCTTGAGCAGTTCTTGGATTTGTGCCTTGAGCTCTTTAAGCTCCTTCGGCGCTATACGGTAAGGGGCTTTGGAAATGGGACCAGCTCCGGGCACTAGGTCGATGGTGAATTCAACTTGACGGTCAGGCGGTCTTCCGGGCAGTTCGTCGGGAAAGACATCGAGATATTTGCAAACGATGAATACTCTCTCGGAAGTTCGCTCATCAACGGCATCAGACACCATTGATACGAGATAGCCTTGACAGCTACCCTTAGCAAGGCTCTTCCTGGCTTGGATAGATGAGATGACTCGAGGCACGGTCCTCGACTTCACCCCAAAGAATGCAACAGGCTGATCAGGTTCGAGAAAGAGAGTGACTTCACGCTCCTGGCACCGGATGTTGGCTCGATAGCGAGTGAGCCAGTCTATGCCCAAGATCATGTCAAAGTCGCATTTCGTAATATAAGTGTCGGCCTCTAGAACTCGTCCACCGATGATAATATTGAGATTGCGGACCAAAGAATCAGAGATAATAATTCTTCCCGAGGCTAGGCTAACCTCAAGAGGATCAACTTTGCACACATTGGTAACAGATAAGGCTTCCACACATTGAGAAGAAATAAAGAAGTGGGTGGCTCTGATGTCACATAAAGCCAAGACAGGCACATTGGATATCGAAAGCATGCCAAACATTGTACCTGTGTTATGGCGTGGCCTCATCATGGAAAATGGTATAGACGCGGGCCTGGCTCCCAGTCCTCTGCTGGTTCAGAGGTGGCTGTCTGGCCTGCTGCTGACGGGGTGGCGGTGGCGGGAGCTGCTGCTGATGCTGGAAAGGTGGCTGTTTGCTGGGTTCGGGGCATGCGTGCTGGAAGTGTCCGGGCTTCTGGCAGTTGTAGCAGACTCTCTGCTGATACCAACACTCCCAAGGGTGGGTTCAGCCACAGTTACGGCATCTCGGGTTCTGGCCCTGCGGAGCAGGGCGCTCGCCAGATCGATTTGGGCCTTCACGTTTTCCCTTCCGGTTGTCCCGGTGGGAATCAGATTTTCTCTTGTAGGAGTTAGAGCTAGGATGAACTGAGGTGATGGGCTGCACAGGCTGTGCAAGAGGCTGAGAAGGAGCTGAGACAAGAAGTTTCTGATAGTTCTCCAACTGCTGGGCACGGATAACAGTTTTCCCATAGGGAAGGTCTCCCTGGCTAGTGAGGTGCATGCAGAGGTCAGGACGGAGGCAGTCACGGAACTGGGTTGCCTTCTTAACCTCGATGTCCACCAGCGTTAGAGCAAAGGCGCTCATGCGGGCAAAATCCCGCTCGTACTCGCCAACAGTCCGGGTCCCCTGGCGGAGATCCCAAAACTTGCGCTGCATCTGCTTCTTGTAGATGAGGGGGTAGTACTTTTCGAGTATCACCTCCTTCATTCTGTCCCAGGTGAGATTGGCGCGCTCACCCGGCCAAAGTCTCCAGTGGTCGTGCCACCAGGTGTCAGCATCTCCCTCCATTTGATATTCAGCATAGACAATGTTCTGCTCATCGGTGCACATCAATAGATTGAACATCCGCTCCAACTTGCGGATCCATCCGGCCACGACTGTGGGCCCCTCAACCCCGGTGAAGGCCGGTGGGGTCAGCCGCTGGAACTTGATGACAGTCTCATGGTGGTCGTCCTGCTAAGGTGGAGGCGGCGGCGAGTTTTGTTGATTGTTTTGGGCATTGCGGGTGCGATAGGCCATAATTCTACATTGAATATGCCGAAAGAATTTAGCACAATAATTATCAAGGGAAATCTAGAGTTCGCCATGAAACACTAGAGTTCAACAAATTCAAAATAGGTGGATAAACTCCTAAGCCCCAATTCATATCATATCATATCACATTATCTCATAAATCAGGTAATTCATAATCAACTCGAAATTTACTTATGAAACTCATACCTGAGTTGGCGAGGCACGACGGAAGCAAGTGGTTGTATACTACATCAATAATACAAGTACTTAACATAATTCACGTATACCTGTCTACAGAAATGCAGACTGGCTCTGATACCAAATTGTAACGCCCCACTTTGATTTTAAAGAAATTCTGGACTTTCAGAAAACTCAGAATATTTTTTTTTTTAAATTTATTTCAAACATTTGTGGCGTTACTCACATTTTTCAAACGACATAACATCAATTCATAACATAAATCATCTAACTCCCAACCGGGATCCAAAAATCCATAAATCACCATTTTACCCAAAACAGGTTCCCAAAATAAAACTCAAGTTTTAAGACATGACAATGTCAATGGGGCATCTCCCCAATAGTATCTCAATATTTCATAAATTCTCAAGTTCGAAAATGTATAAATCGTAAATAGTCATAAAGATAGCGGAAGCAAAATCATTTAATAACCGGTCTCATAGACCGACTACCACTCGCTCTACTCCACCGTCGTACCCGCCTTGCTTAACCTGAAACGTTAATTTCAGGTGGAGATGAGCACAGTTGGAAATCGTAGTGCTCACCACTATGCAATAAACATTTACATATCAAAACAGTAACAGAGATAGTATGATCACAGCATGTATATGAATCAATTTAAGATATCCCTGGTTTCATCGTAAATTCACAGTGTTCAGACTCATGTGCACATCTATACCAATAAACTAATGCCAGTAGACGTACCAAATGCCCCTCGGGCTTCTATCGAATGCCCCAAGGGCTTTACGTCTATGCCCTCCGGTATTACACATCGAATGCCCCATGGGCTTCTATCGATGCCCAGTCAGTAGGAGTAACCCCTTGGGTTTATTTACATACATACGGACAATCGTTCGACGGCCGGTACAGCTCTCATTGAAGGCTACATGATTCGTATGCATACATTGATCATATACAAGGTAAATAATTTATTGCATAGACGATTTTAGAATAACAACCCACCTGGCCGCGAATAGGAGATAACATGAAAGCACGAATAGGCTGCGAGCTCGGCTCGTCAAACACCTACATTAAGTCCAGATACTATAATCAACATCTATTTGACTTAAACGAAAATCACAATCTTACTTAGTCGAACTTGATTCGACTAAGTTGCTCGTGAAGTCCTGTGGACGTTGGAACACTTAGACTCGACACTAGGACTCAACCAAGTACTCATGAGAGATCACATAATGCAAAAAAAAGATTGACCAAGTCAAACAAACAAAGGAACGGAAAGCGAGTCGATTTACAGTTTTTATTGCAAAAGCCATATATTTGAAAATACTAGATTTTAATCACAAAATAAGTTGGTCAGGTTATCAAATGAGCTAAACTCTGAAATTTTAACCAAAATTTCACCTCCCTGAATTTAGCAATACCACCAATTTTTAGCCCCAAACTCAAAGTGTGCTATTTTATAAAATTCATACAATACAAAAGCAAAACCGAACATAAATTTACATCTAAACCTAATGAACGAATCATCACCGTATATTTTTACACCACAGACTACAGCATGAGATTGACAACATATCAAAATTTCAACCCTGGACATTAACTTTACGAATTTTAAAAATTCCTACAAGTTTCAGCAGTTATCCAATTTCAATTAGAACTGAACCAAATTGAACTCTAAAAATTCTCATCTTCTTACAGATTAAAACTACACATAAAACAAGTACTCCAGCTAAGTTTCAGAATTTTTCAACAACTAACTGATTTATCATAAATAAAAGAACTTTCTGCAGAATCAGAAAATAAATTATTTACCCTATCAAACTTAGTGCAAACATTCTAGAAATTTTACACAACATAAAAACACAACCGAGGCATAATATAATCAAATTTCAGCACAATTGAAGCACGGACCAATTTATTATGCATTTAACATGTTTCTGACTAGAATTCACTTTATTTATTTAAAATAGCTACAGGCCTTCAACAGCAGACATGACCCTCAAAATTTGAATGAAAGCCGAGCAGTACATATTTTTTAATAATTCCAACACTAAAACAGTGGTTATTCAAGTTCGACAATTTATCTAAGACTTGTTTTATGACGAAATTGTCCGAGGTCTTCACCATAAGACCAAGGATCATATACGGTTCCAATCCACAGCAACTGAAACACGAATGACGAGGTCTCGTTCGATTTCTCAAAATCGACGAGGTCGTCTACACATAATCAATATATTGCATCGAAACAAACACATACAATTCATAGGCTTATATTTATATATTCGCAAATCACGTTAAACACACCAAATAAACGCATATCATAAATGATACATAAAATTTAATGTGACGAGGGATTTGAGCCTTGTACCGTTCTCGAATTGTTCGAAAAACGAAACGGAGGGATTGAACGGGAAGCACGCGGCGGCTCGTGGAGGAGCAGCGGCTCGCGTGACGTAAACGGGTGGCCTGAAGGATCTCCGGAAAGTCTCCAGAAATAGGGGTGCGTCTACTGGTTGTGCGATGGTTCACAACGTCCACGGTGTAGACGAGTGTAGATCGTGGCCGGAAAAATGCGAGTAGGTTGAAGGAATGGGCGTATCTCTGCGAATGGAATAGTAACCTATGGTTTCGATGTGCTTGACGGGAATGATGGCCTATGCGATGGATTTTATTAAGTTTCAGAACATGGATAGTATGAAAGAGTGGAGAGAATTACTTGTTCTTAAATTGAGTTGGTACGAATGAAAAATAATGAGAACAAGTGATTTTGCTATCTTATAACGTAATGAGATATTAAGGCCATCAATTAGGTATAAATTTTCCTTAATTAAAAGATCCATCCGCACATAGTGGGCATTTGAAACATCTATCAAATTGATGATAATTGCCTTTGAATTATTTGAAATTTCAAATTAAGCTTGAAATTGATATCAATGGATAAAGCCGGTTTATGAGGCTCAATTGAGCTGAAATTAATAAACATGTGGGCTGACATATAATACTCCAAAGCTCGGTTCAAATGCTCGAAAAAGAAAAAAAATATAACTAGAGCGGGACGAACACAATATTACGCGATTAATCCGAGAATCCGAACGGTGAATAAAATAAAATCAAACGAGCTATATACTTATATTATTCACATAATAATATACACATAAATCAAACAATAATATCATTTAGCCAATTAATCCAAATAATAATAATAATAATAACGCTAAATAATTCCCACATATTCTATAACCAAACGGGGCATTACACAGATGGTGCCTTGGAGTACGAGGGAAGGATTGTTGTGTCGAACGTGGAGGCCCTGAGAAAGGAGATATTGACTGATGCGCACAGCGCTCCTTACTTGGCGCACCCCAGTAGCACCAAGATGTACCACGACGTGAAAGGGTCGTTTTGGTGGAGGGGTATAAAGCGAGAGGTCGTCGAGTTTGTTGGCAAGTGATTGGTTTGCCTGCAAGTGAAGGCCGAACACAAGGTTCCACCGGAACTCTTAGAGCCTTTAGAGATCCCGCAGTAGAAGTGGGAGAAGCTGACCATGGATTTTGTCATGGGATTACCGATGTCATCCAAGCACCACTACGCGGTATGGGTTGTAGTGGATCAGCTGGCGAAGTTAGCCCAGTTTATGCCCGTCAGGATGGACATGTCCATTGAGCAGTTAGCTGAGACGTACCTCCAGGGAATCGTTCGACTTCACGGCGTTCCTGCCGAGATTATATCAGATAGAGATTCTCGGTTTACTGGCCATTTCTGGGAGAGTCTGAACGAGTCCATGGGGACGAAGTTGAAGTTTAGCTCTGCAAATCACCCACAGACCGATGGATAATCAAAACGGACCATTCAGACGCTTGAGGACATGCTCCGAGCTTGTGTTCTAGAGCGTGGTGGTTCGTGGGAGAAGTTGTTACCCACTGTGGAGTTCGCCTACAACAACAACTATCACTCGTCGATCAAGATGGCACAGTTTGAAGCTTTATACGGTCGTAAGTGCCGCTCACCCCTTTATTGGGATGAAGTCGGCGAGAAACAGGTTCTCGGTCCCAAGTTGATCGAGGACACGATACAGAAGGTTATCGAGATCCAAGTGAAGCTGAGAGAGGCACAGAGCCGACAGAAGGCCTACGCTAACAAATGTAGAAGGGAGCTTGAGTTTGAACAGGGAGACAAGGTGTTCCTGAAAGTCACGCCGATGAAGGGCGTTGTACGATTCGGGAAGAGGGGGAAGCTGCAGCCCTAATTCATAGGGCCTTTCAATATCCTCAAACGAGTTGGCGTAACAGCCTACCGTCTGGCGTTACCCCCAGAGCTATCGGGGGTACACAACGTCTTCCACGTGTCGATGTTGAGAAAGTATGTGTACGACCCGAGCCACGTAGTGAACTTTGGCGAGTTAGAGGTCGGGAAAAACCTAATGTATGTTGAGCAGCCAGTAGCAGTCCTGGACCGAAACGTTCCGCGACTAAGAAACAGAGAGAGGCCGAGATTAGAGCTCGTTATCCAGATTTCGAGTTTTGAGTTGTATCAATTGTATATATGTATTTTTATTTTATATTTTGTACATAGTTTTGTAGTAGGAGTTCTGGCCTAGCACCTTAGTTTTGTATTTCTGAGGACGGAAATATTTCAAGGAGGACAGGTTGTAACGCCCCGATCAGTTATAATATAAGAACGATTTCACTTGCTCGACTTTAAAGTGAAAGCGGTAATTTTCAGTTTTCTGAGTTATTTGATTTAAGTGTTATTATTACATGATTATGTGAAATTATGTGTTTAAAGGCCTTATGATCATTTATATATGTTATATTATTCGGTTATTAAGTTCGAAATATTTTCGTTCGAACCGAACCATTGAACTCTAGCGCAGTGACCTAGTCGCGCGTTCGCCGTGCTAATGCCCTGAGCCACCGAATCCTTAGACCGTGAACCCTAGACTTATTATGACCTTGGCCTCGCCTTTAATGTCTTAAGAAGGGCTTTGATCATACCAAGTGCCGAGTTCATGCATAGCACCGCGGCCACTCGTGTGCACGAGCCCCTTCCATTCTAGCCGAGCCTTAGCCTTTGAACCATGCCTTAGCCTTTCATTTCCTTCTAGGCTGGTCTTATACGTGTGATTTAGATGAAATTTAGAGGATGTTATTATCCTAATCAATCTAAGTGAGGGTCATTAGGTCCTAAGCAAGCTTAACCATTATTCTATGACTTAACTAGCATGGGCTTACATTTTTAATTCATGTGTGTAAGAAAATGTCTCCCCTCTACTTCTTTAATGCTTAAACCAAAGCTTTCTCCAGCCTTTCTTATCCATTAAGCTCGGCCATAATCAGTCCTAGGTGCTCTCAAAGAGATTCCCTTACACACATGCATTTTGAGAAGGATTCCACAAGATGTTGTCCTCCATGACCTTGCATACTTTCTCAAGTCTTTTGACCTGATAAAAGTCCCCTCCTTAGCTACCTATTCTCCTCATTTGAACCTCAGAATGCACTTAGTATTTGAGAGAAAAATCGCTCATAGCACCTAAGTATAGAAAGAAAACCGAGAGCAACATTCTAATGCCGAGAGTGAGTCCCTTGTACCCGAGTCCATTTGTTTGTATTGTGAGTGAATTCTAGCTGAGCTCTCTCCACACCAACAGCATTATATCCTCCTCCTCTCATCCCTCTCTTACCCTAATCGAGTTGGAAGGCTTCAAAGTTCAAGAAAAATCAATTTTTCAAGCTACAAAGCCGCAGCAACAAGAACCGAACGAGAACTGAGCATACCGAGTTCCTTTGCACTTTTCGTGAAGTTTTAGAGCTTAAGGAGAGTTGAGCCTCAGACAGCTACCCTAGTTTTCAGCACTTGCGTTAGATATATTTTAGTATACCAGCTGGGGGTCATGTACTGAATTCTACATCATCTATAATATCTGTACCATGACTGAGGTATGTTCGAGATAGTTAGTTCTCCCAGGTGAGAGGCCCACGGTGAGCGGGCCGAGGCCTTCCAAGATCCACCTGGTATCCAGCTGGGGCTTCGGCCTCAGTGTCTGGATGGTGTGCACACGAGCGGCCGAGGGCCGAGGGTCGACAGACCAAAGTTTAAGAAAAGAAAAGAAAAGTTTACAGTTCAGCTATTATATATTGATGCTCATGATATGTTATTATTAATGCTTTTTATTCAGTACTGGTCTTCCGGAGCATAGTGGTTTGCTCACGCCCCCATTGTGTTTTTCAGATGACGGAGTCGAGCGTGCCAGGTGAGCATATGCGTGGCAAGCGTGATCATGATAGTCGAGGACATTTTTACCTACATTTTATGTTCTAGTTTTTATGATCATGTATTATTCGGATATGTATGCATGTATTCTGTATTTCGGATATGCTTCCGCTAGCTAGACTTAAACAGTGCGAGATATTCTGACGTTGCATGTGTGATTCCATTCTCCGTAGCGGATTGATTGATTGCATGTTTTATTTATGCCTGTGAGTAAGTAAGTTTTACCTGTGACATCCTGCAATAAGTTAGTTTTTCGAAACCAGCTCGCACGACCTTTCAAAAATAAAAGCGAAAATTTTACTTTGATTTTTCAAAGCTAGTAAGGCGGGGTGTGACAGATTCCTTTTCCGTTAGGATGACATACTCATTAATTTGGTAAGTAAGAGTGTTTAAATGATGTGCCGTTATAAATTATTTACAGTCACTATGTCCCAGTGCGCTGGGTTGATTACGTCTCCGAAATGAGCTCAGAAAGAAATATTATGTCAAACCCTGTAGGTGGATAATTCTCCGCCATAACGATTAATGAACTGAGTGGTACTGATTTCGAAAATGAAAGAAGTCAATTTAATTTAATTGCCAGTAATTAAATTAATTGATGGACGTTATATCTTAAATATAGGGAGGTAAATCGGTCAATTAGATTTATATTAATTAATCATTTGGAGGTTTGATTTATTGAATAAATTGGAGCTAAAGGGGAGAGCAATAATGTTACTCTAGTGGGATGTTTTATTATTTAATTCTAATTAGAATTTTAGGAATTAATTATATTCCATATTTTAGATTCCATTAGGAGAGAAATATTCCTTCTACAATATTACCTAGGGTTAGGAGACTATGCAGTCTTCTAGAAGGTAATAAAGGTTATGAGGAATAGGACTTCTAGATGGGATAGAACATGGAGCAAGATTAGGATTCCTAAGCCTAATGGGTAAGCCCATATTTAGCACCTCCTTAAGGTTTCTAATGGAGCCTATAAATACACTATGTCCAAACCTCTTCCCCTACTATTGATTGAGCTCGATTTTAAGGTTCCAGAAGGAAGAGGAAAATCGAGATCTTCATATATTCGAGAGTTCGAGAGTTTCAATTAATTTCACAACCATGATTAGTCAAAATAGGTGTGTAGGTAATCCATCAGAAGATCTTAAGGTGATATATCTCAAACCTTGAAGATCTTCTTTTTTTGGCCATCTTCCACCGCCGATAGCTGCCGTCCACAGCTGTCGACCGCCGTCGGAAATCGTTGTCGCCGCCGATGATCGCCTGAGTACAGCCGCGAGCCAGCACCCGCAGTCGTACGCCGCAAGGCCCAGCGCACGGTCACAGCATCGCTACCAGCGACGCCCCTCACGCAATCGTCTGTGTCCCCTGCGTGCCCGAATGCTTGTCGTGCACGCTGTAGGCCCGAGCACATTGCCCGCATCCCAATCCGCGCAGGAGAAGGCATCGCATCTCGCGCGCGACCCGCACGCACCAGAGCCCAGCGCCAGCACGCCTAGTCCGAGTCGGCGTACTAGACCCGCACCGCACGCGCCCGACGTCCCCGCATGGAACTTTTCAATATATAAAATAGAATGAGTACATTGGGTGTTTATAGGAGAAAATATATCTAGTCCTATGAAAACTATAATTCTAACCTATGGAAATAATATCTAGTCCTAAGGTAATTAAATGTCTTGCATCCCAATACTTACCAAATTATAGAATTCCTAACCAACTACACGGCTAAACTAAAATACTAACCTAACCAATCTAATTCTAACTCTACGCTAATTATTAATAAACTAACCTATCCGCCTAACTAATTAAATATATACTAACACACGGCTATACTAACAAACAAATCCTAACTAATCTAAATAACCTAACAATCTAAATGTCTCACGGCAATATATACATATATGCTAATCCTAACAATACTAAACAACTAACCTTACGCTAATAATAAAGTAATTTAAGACTAAATACATAATTAATCTAATTATAATCTTCTAGAAGCTTCACTCTTCAGCTCGCACGACTCGCCTCGTGTGTTCGTTCATCACGCCCACGCACGCCTCCGCGTGCTTCCTCGCGCGACCCGTTGCTAACTCCTGGGCTCGACCGGACCACTTTCGCTAAGCCCAGGCCCGTCCGTGCGTCTGCCCAGTGCGTGCGTTCATGTTGTGTCTTCGGTCCTCTCGCCGTGGCCGACCCTTGCGCGCTCAACCTTGTTGTGTTCGACGCCGCGTGCTCGTCATCAACCCGCTTGTGCTTGACTCTGCGAGCTTCGATCAATCGCTCGACTTGCTCGTTGCTCGACCACTTCTGCTCGACCCACGCATACTTGTAGATAGGTCGATCTTCGGAGCTCGAGGTTTCGCATCCACGAACCATTCGCGCGTACTCCATCTTCGCATGCACCAAGCATGTTCGCCTCGTGCGACCTTTCCCCGCGTGTGTCCACGGCTCACGTCGCCTTTCTCGTGCTTGACCGCATCGTATTCGAGCTCGCGCACGTCTTTTCGGCCATGCGCGCATTCTTTCGCCCTTTCGTGCGGTCTCGCCCGATCGCATCCACCATCGGCTCTCGGTGTGTTCGGGCCTCGAAATCCCCATCTTCATCACCACATATGTCCGCACGACCGCGGGTCCCAACCACCCGACGTGCACCATCCGCGAACAGAATCACCTGCTCATGCCCAGCCGCGACCAACCCGACCGAGACGTGACCAGCTGAAGATAGATCAAGCCTTGAAGATCTCCTCTTTTCCCAGACATCCACCGCCATCCGCCGTCGCCGGCAAGTCGCTAGAAATTGACGCCGCCGGAACCTAGCTAACGCCCAGCCGCACGCAACCAGTCGCTGGCACGAGCACCAGCGATGCCCCGCGAGATCCCAGCGACGCCCTGCCTTGATAGCACGCCATCGCCCGAGAACCTCGCGCACCGATCGAACGCGCGTGTCTAGCTGCTACCCGCGTTACTCGCTCGTGCGTAGACCTCGCCCAAGGCCTTCGACCGGCGCTTGTCTGCGTGAAGCTGTCAGCACCCAACCGCAACGCGCCTCACCAGTGACCCACACCACCTGTCCGCGACCTGTCCCGACTGGGATGAGCCCAGTCGAGCCGAGTGAGCCCAGTCGAGTCAGCCGAGTTTCGACCAAGTCAACTAGGTGAACCGAGCTCGATCCAACTGGCCCGAGCTCGACGAGCCCGATCCGGTGATCCGTTCGTGATTCAAGTGACTCTATCATAATCGAGAAAGGCCAAACCCGTCAGCCCATCGGGTTTTGGTATATCAGACGATCTCAATCAAAGGAAATCAGAAACGTCTCTGAGTCGGCAAAAAATTTTAAACGGTAATGTCCTAACCCTAACTATAGATTTTGCTGTGTTAGGGTTTATTTTGCCAAATTCAAACGTGCATGTTATTGTCGTCCCTAATAGAACCCAACAAGAATAGTATATCCGATTAAGAAATAGCTACATTATATTTAACGAATTTATTAACGAATTACAGAAAGCACCTAGCTTGACTAGAGTTCCGGTTTATATTTAACTCTTCGAAATTCTGGCTAGAGTTCTGATTTATTCTAGAGTTTGGACTTAGCTCAACTTTCTATAATTCTGACTAGAGTTTTCTTTTTCATCAAAGGATATATCTTATGCCCCGAAGATCTCATGTTATATGCTCATGCACTTGCAATAGTAAAACTAGTTTAGGTGACTTACCTCGTAGTCTGCGCGGTGTGAGCGTGGCGTGGTCATGCTTTTCTAACACTTTTCAAGTACACAGAACCGCTAACTGCTCTGATAACAAACTGTAACACCCCGCTGTCTTTCACTAGACTTTTAAAAATCAGAGTTAAATATTTACTTTTTATTTTTGAAAAACGCTAACTTTATTTTCAAAAATACTATTACTGACTCGCGGGGTGCTACTCAAAACTCTTTTACTTTTCTTATCTCTTTTTCTCATCAAACAGAAAAATAATAATACATCCGACCTAATCGAATCCATTTAAATACGGTACCTTGGAGATAAAGGCATTACCCATGCAGAAGTCTCAAGTTCTCATACGGGGTCTGAATATGCGGAAGCTAAAATATATTAAATACATGTATAGTAATAATCCGGTGGCCGGGTGTCGCGGGTCATGTCACGATCTGCTCGGCTCCTCACGGCGGCGCACCGTCGGCTGGCGTGGGCTCACGGCTGCTGTTCGGTGCTCATGGTAGTTGGTCGGTTGTCGTCGGGTCTCCAATAGATGATCACGGGGTCTCGATTACCTATGTATCTTCTACTGTATTACTCAAACACCCTTCTTCAACTTGTACCAGTAGAGCAACAAGAAGAAGATAAAGCTCGAATGAGAGCTGAGAGAGAGATGAGAGGGGGCAGGCGTTATTCACGTGAATAATGATATCTATCTCTTCTCATGAGCTTAATAACGTATATATAGAGCTACAGTAGGGACACTTAGGAGATTAGGAGTAGGGCTTCTTAATTAATTAGACTAACTGTGGGCCAAGCCCACTCCTCTAATTAATTAAATAATATTATGTGCCACCAACATAAATATTAATGCACTCCCTTTTCCTAGTCCAAATTACATTTGAGACTCCAATTATAATTACTCGATTTACCTCCCCACGTTTAAGATATAATGTCCATCAATTAATTCGATTACTGACAATCAAGAATTAATTAATTTATTATTATTTCACCGAAGCTAGCGCTCATTCAGCACATTCTTATTATGTTGGAACTTAATCCACCTGCAGGGTTTAGCATAACATTCCGGTGACATCATCAAAGTAACGCACATGGTGACCGTAAATATCCTAAGAGCATATCCTATGTATAGTAATATTACCCAAAATAGTAGGAATATTAATCAAGCGAACTGAACCTCACCCAAGTGAATCAAAGTAATATGTACCATATACATCTGTCTGTTTAATATCATACGGCTTAAGAGAACGCAGTAATTAACCGAGGCCTAGTTCATTTACGATGATCAGTATAAAATGAACTTCTCTTCTCTGGTATCCTGTTCAATACATAAATGTACTAGTGCAACTAATCAGTCAAAACAAACTGTACAGTTGACATTATAACTGTTTGGATGGGGTGTTCATTTCTATCTAGGCTGTGAACCAATATTCGTGTTTCGCAAGTGACTGATTGAGTGATCTTCGGTTCGCCCGATGACGACCCACTCTATCTAAGTGCAAAACAACAAAACGTAGAACTTGTTTAATCTAACATGATTCTCATTCGTAAAGAGCAAAAGTGCAATAACATGCAAAGCCAAACTTTCAGTATATAACACTAACACGACTGCCCTCTCCTCAAGAAGGGCGATAAAATTAAATTGTTTTCATTAGTCGTTGAAACATGTTTAGCGATGTTATCTACCAGAACCTAGTGCGTAGATACAGGAGTTACTGATCATGTCTGCAATAATTTGTAGGGGTTCCAAATAATCAAGTGGCTTTGGGAAGGAAAGGTTACCATCTACTTGGGCGATGCTAGTAAAGCACCAGTAGTTGCAGTGGGAGACGTCTACTTAGATTTTGGTTTAGATAGGATTTTGATTTTGCAAGATTGTCTTTATGTTCCTAGCTTTAGAAAGAATTTAATTTCAGTTTCTAAGTTATTTATGAATGGTTTTTCTGCTACTTTTGATAATAAAGTTGTTATTCGTTTTGGCAAAAAGTTCATATGTGATGGTCCATTAGTAGAAAATGTATATTTTAGAACCAAAGTCTTACCCACTGCAACATAAACAATTACTTAATTCATCATTTAATCTGAATAAGAGGAAGGAACCTTCAAAAATGAACAAAACATATCTTTGGCATCTAAGGCTTGGTCATATAAACCTTAGGAGGATTTAAAGGTTGGTTGCAGACGGGCCCTTGGGGTCGTTGGAAGTCAAGGCCTTTCCAATTTGCGAGTCCTGCCTCGAAGGCAAAATGACTAAGTGGGTTTTTAAGGCAAAAGGGAATAGAGCCAAAAATTTGTTAGGGCTAGTTCATTCTGATTTATGTGGTCCTATGTATGTTCAAGAGAGAGGTGGTTTCGAGTACTTCATTACGTTTATCGATGAGTTCGTGGTCGTCCCGCACCCGACGTTACACACCATTACCCCACTCAACTGCCCCTCGTCTAGAAGCATCTTCATCACATTATCCACCGTCTTCGAGTGGCCCAACCTGATGTCCCGTTGCACCTTGTTCACGTCATAGGTTTCTTCATAGATCCTCCGCCACCGCTGGAACCCGTCGTTGTTGAAGTACTCTCTAACCACCTCCTTGTCCCCCCTGCCGACCTCATCCGCCTGTAGCTGGCGGCGCCTCTCTGGGTTGGCGAGGGAGAGCGCAGCGGCGAGGCGACGACGGACCCACCGTCGATGACGACGATAGCTGCACTGTCTAGGGTTCCGGAGACTAAGGTCAAGTTTGTGGTGGCGGCGAGAGGGGGAATGGCGGCTGCCGTGAAATAGGGGGCCCGGCGACTGTGATGCTGGTGGGTGCAAGGGAGAGGGAATTGAATTAGAGAATGCAAATGCTAGAGAATACCATTTTGCTATGGTTGCTGGTTCCTTTTGCTTTTCTTGGCCGCCGTGAACCGTGGGATTTTGGGAGTTGGAGAAATAGAAAAGAAGATTTTTAAGCTTGCTTTTCATGTGGATGGATGGTGGTATTAGTTTAGAGGTGATAATGTAATCCGGAAGGAGGATAGGATAAGCCAATGGTGTCTCTACTTTGGTCCCCTCGCTCCCTCTTTTGATTTTTTCCTTGTTTCTCATTCTACTTACTTATACTTTGAGTGAGAGAACCGGAATAGAACAACAGGTTTTATCATGAACCAATCACTCGCACGGTCTAGTTCAAGACCAAAAAACCGCGAGCTATGTTGTCTTGTCTATCACGCTCGCACCTCTTAGTCGCCAATAAATTTCATGAACAATATATTTGCCAAAATTTTGTGTCACTGAAATGTAATTATCCACAATATAAAAGTTGTTGAACTTTGAATGTGTTTGTCCAAAACCCTATATATTAATAGGTAGTATAATTTTGTTTTACGTATAGCATTTTTACGTGCCTCAACTTTGATTAGTATCACGATTTCTTTTGTTCGAGTTTGTTGATTTCAAGATTCTTTAAGATTCATTTTGCATCATTCATTGTCATTCTCCGAAAAGAATACATACATATACATTCGATAAATGTAAGATGAAATTGTGCACTTTTCTAATGATGGGAAAGCACGAGCACTCATGATACTCCAAGGGCAACCGTTGTTGTACATGGGGAGAATTCATCAAAAGTTGTCGGCACCGACTTCAAGATGTGGTAACAAAATATGCTATATTAGTTTACAACGCTTTTCCCTTTTGTTTTCTCATGGAAGACCATTCGGTCATTCCAAGAAGGACATCAATACGCGTAGTGAATCGTGTCATTCCAACAAAATATGCTATATTAGTTTACATAGTCCGATGTTTGATATCAGAATGATTTACTGTATATAGTTTCTTAATTAAAGAACTAGATGACACACTCTACGACGTTTATATTCCGGTTAAGATGTCTAAAGAGTTTGTTGTGAATCGTGTATCAATTATCGAATTTTGTATCAAAATCCACACTAACTGCCTTGATTTTGACACGATTTTGTGCTTGAAAATGAGCGTTTTCTAATTTTATTAACATGATAATGAACGTCTATTACAAGGCCCTAATTTACATAAATACCAACACACTAAACACCTAACATAATTTAAACATTCAAATAATTAACTAATCTCGCCATAGCCAACCTTCTTGAAACTGCCGGACCTTCTGGCGCAACGGGTGTCGCAGCGCAACACCTTCGCTTCCCCTTAGCCTCTTCCACCACGACAGTACCTCGACCAGGTTCATGGCAGGATCCATCTTCCTCATCGCGGCGCGACGGCCTCGACAACGGCAGTCACGACGCGACCTCCTGACAAAATGCCATTTTTTGTTATTTAATTTGCGCACGTCGAGCCTGGTTGTACGCATTCTTCAGACATCGACTCTCATGCGCATCATTCTCATCCCTCTCAAGAGTGTCCTTGTCCTCAATGACAAAGTCTGGATATTGAACACGCCGCATTCTCTTCTGACAATCCTTACCAATTGATTAAGACCTCCCAACGAAAACGACTAAGTTTCTTAATCTTTCGATAATCCAATGCATGAGCTAGCCGTACAATCATTGTGCCTTCAAAATTCACCGCCGGTAATCATGTATATGCTTCATGACATTTACCCAAACTTTTCTTTAATTAGGATACATGAATAACCGAGTGAATTTGAGACTCCGCCAGTAAATCTAGTCGATAAGCAACCTCACCCACGCGTTCCACGATTTGATATGGGTTGTAGAAATGGCTACCCAGCTTAAATAGAGCCTTCTGAGAGATCGTATGTTGGAGATAAGGTCGGAGCTTCAAGTAAACCCAACTGCCCAGCTCAAACCGTTCTCTTGTCTTCCTTTATGATAGTACTCTTTCATCCAGTTGATCGACCCGTATTGGTTATCTTTTAGTTCTTGAATCATCAAATATTGTTCCACTA
Organism: Striga asiatica; assembly: GCA_008636005.1. Taxonomy (NCBI): domain Eukaryota; kingdom Viridiplantae; phylum Streptophyta; class Magnoliopsida; order Lamiales; family Orobanchaceae; genus Striga; species Striga asiatica. Next base: position 73,218 of record BKCP01006926.1, on the reverse strand, counting down.
GCTCACAATCAACTTCTACATTCAAAGACTTTCTCAACGGATAACTAACAAATGTAGGCACCATCCATCTGTAAACCAACTCGAAAAGAGTGAACTTAGTCGAGGCATGATAGGCCTGTTATACCAAAACTCAGCCCACGTCAAAAAACCCTTTCATTTTCTGGGAAAATCATGGACATAGCATCTAAGGTATTGTTTAAGGATACGATTAATTACCTCAATTTGAGCGTCTGTTTGAGGATGATAAGCCGAACTCATTGCCAATTCAGTCCCATGTATTTTAAAGAACTCCTTCCAAAAATCACTCAAGAAGATTTGATCTTTATCTGGTACAATGGATCGTGGAACCCTGCGTAACTTCTCCACGTACTCCACAAATAATTTGGCTACCGAATTAGTCGTGTATGGATGAGTTAATGGAATAAAATGTGCATACTTGGTAAGACAATCCACGACCACCATAGTCCCGTTGAATCCATTAGATGTCAGTAGTCATTCAATGAAATCCATCGTGATATCCTATCATATCCGTTCGGGCATCGGTAATGGTTGTCACATGCAATTTCAATTTATAAGACAACGAAGAATTAATAAAGTTATGGGACGAACCGTTGTCGATTAACACTACTACATGTCGATCACGAACCTAAGCCGACATATTCATCGTCTTAGGTCCTTGAGTTCCCGCCATTGCACGGACCAATATCACAGGATCCTCTTCATGATAATCAATACAATTTTTCGATTCATCCTCCACTAGTTCATCTCCATCAGATCCAACACATCCAATTAAGAAAGATCGCCTTTGTTTGCACCTATGACCCGATGTGACTTATCGTCAAAATTGAAACACAAGCCTTTCTCTTGCCACCTTTGCATCTCATCCCAAGGTAAGCATTTAACCCATGAAGGAATAGTATTTACATTTTTGGTCGATGTCATGTCTCTGGTCCTTTGCACATTGATGGTAATAGGTGTTGGTTGTCTCATCTCCGGTCGGTTGACCTTGCGCATTTGTCGTCAGATGATCGTCACGTATATGGGCGGCCTCTATTGCTACACACATGGTTCTTGGTTTCTCTAGATGTACCTCAATAGCTAAATGGTGCTTCAAACCACCAATGAATGTGCCAGCAAGTGCTCCCTCCGGCCAATCATGAACTCGACTCGTGATTCTTTCGAACTCTTTTTGTTAAATATGCTGTAAAAGCTTGGCTTTCAAATATAAACAATTCATTTTGATCTGGCAATCGTGTTTTAGTCAAAGTATTTATGTTTGCAGTTAATTCATTTATGCAATCATAACTCCATTATTTTACATTGTAGATAATATGGTTCGTCGTGTCGAACAGTAAGGTCATATTATCGGTTCCTTGTAAAATATAAATTAATTATTCACAGTTTAGACAGACAGTGAGACCCCTGTTGGATAAAGACTGTAGTGTAGTCTTAATTCAGTTGATGTTTGACTGATGGGTTACACTAGTACTTATGATAAGTATTGAACCGACCGCGGAAGGATAAGATTATAAGGTTTACTGATAGTTGTTTAATCTAGACCTTTAGTAGTTGATGCGTACTCTTAAGTTGTAAGATAATATAAAATGGGCATATATATTCATTACTTATTTATTTGATTTAGCAAGGGTGATTCCTATTCCGTTAGGATGACATACTCGCTAATTTGGTAAGTAAGAGTTTTTATATGATGTGCTGTTATAAATTATTTACATTCACTGTGTAACGCCCCGTTATTTTTTAGTGAAAATTACCATTTTATTTTTCTAAAAATCAGAGTTAATTTTTTCAAAAATCAATTTAAAGATTTATTTAACGGGCACTACTTGAAATTTCACATAATATAGTTTAAGTCCACACTAGGACCACGGGTACATCCAACCCAAACATATGTATCTCATGCCATACAACACATAGTTTCAACATGTTACAACAATTGTGAAATCATATGAAATAACCAATTCATATCCAGATTCAAATCCAAAGCATGCATAATAATCTAAATCCCAAATATTAATCCAGTTCTGAAGATTCCCAAACAAGAATTAAAATCCCAAATAACATTGGTTCGTCTCCCAACGAGAAATAAACAAAGTCTAACATGATATATTCAAATAATAATAATCAAGCGGAAGCAGGTAAATATCAGTTCAACACGTATAATGACCCCACCTTGTTCGTCTTTCGCCACGGCCACCTGCTCAACCTGAAAGATGGTTAATAGTGGGGGTGAGCAACTTAGCTCACCATACCATGCAGTATAATCAATATAAAGACTTAAGATTATGATCGCAGTATGTAAGCAAATCGACTAGTCTATAATCCCTAAACACAACCACGCTCATGTGATCACACCTCTATCTTATCAATCCACACGAGAAAAGATAGGAACAAGCCGTCCACCCCAGGACTAGAGCCACCCACACCAGGACTGCGCTCTCCAAAGGCTAGAGTTAGGCCTCATAGACTACCTGTTCACATGCATACCTAGATCATCAAGCCAAGCATTTATAGAAATTAACATACATGGTATTTAAATCAACTCCCACCTGTTCAGTTTGGCAGATTTATCACAATTTCTGATGTAGGTTGGCTTAGGCTCGACTCCTCAATTACCTACAATTTATGCAAGATAATATTTCAAAAATACTTATCTTGAAATTTAGGAATTCAAACGAGAATTCATACTAATTTGGAACCCTCGGATTTTTAAGAAATAATTTGAAAAATTATTTATAATGGCCAAAAATGGATTCTACGCGAAAAATGAGGTCAAAGGGTCAAAAATCGGTCAATTGGGTTCAAACGGACCGGGTCGAGTGCGATTTGGTGGTGCAGCTGGGCACGGACTGGAGCCTCTGGGCACATGCTGGCTCGGGCAAACTCGGACCGAGGCCAACCTGGACTCTGGCGGGTGCTGCAGACATGGACCGAGCTCACCTGGGCACTGCCAGCGTGCGACTGGGGCCACTGGGTGTGAGTGCGGGTGCGCAGAACACGGCCCTGGGTCGCTGGAGTGTGCAGGGGCACGGTGCAAGGGCACTGGGCACATGTACGGGACCGTCGGGTCTTGTCAGGCACGGTGCGAGGTCGCTTGGCACGTCACTTGGTCGCTGGGAGCTGCTAGATACCAGTGTTGGGTTCTATGAGGAACGTCAACGACATGCACAGTATTGAACTTATCGAAATAAATCCTAACGCAGTGGAATCTATAGTTAGGATTAGGACATTACCTTTTAAAATTTTTTCCGACTTAGAGACGTTTCTGATTTCCTTTGATGGAGATTGTCTGATTACGGCAACTCAATCGGTTGAAGAGTTTGGCCTTTGTCGACTCTAGTAGAGTGTTAAATCACGAACAGATCACTAGAACGAACTTCTCGGGCTCGGGCCGGTTGGACAAGTTCGGTTCACGTCTCGGGTTGGGTCGGGTCGCAGCAGCTCGGGTCACGGACAGATGTCGGTCACTGTCTGGCGCGGGTCGCGGTCTGGTGGTCGGGATGCGCGGGTCGCGGTCTGGTGGTCGGGATACGCGGGGACACTGAGGCTGTCCCTAGACTTGTGCGCGTGCTGTGCAGGAGTCCTAGGTCGACACAGACAAGGGCTCGGGCAGGCGGTAGACGCGTGTGGGTTTCTTAGGGCGTCGAGGATTAAGCGCGCAGGGACTGGGCTGCACGGATCGTGCACCGCACGTTTCCTGGGCGTGCGCAATGGCAAGGCACGAGCAGGGACGGCGAGGCACGAGCAGGGACGGCGAGGCACGAGCAGGGACGGTGAGGCACGAGCAGGGACGGCGAGGCACGAGCAGGACGATCGGCACGGGACTTTGCGGCTTGGACGTCGGCGCGATGTTTGGCTGTGCGCGACTGCGGGCAGGGCTCGTAGTTGTGCGCGGCTGACCTCGGACGAGGTCTTGGTCGCGATCGGTGGCGACGGCAGATTTCCGGTGAGGACGACGACGGCGGACGGCGGTCATCGGGGAAGATGGCCAGAAAATATGACGGTATGGGGTTTGATATAATATCACCTTAGAGCCTTCTAATGAATTACCTAGACACCTAATTCAACTAATCTTGGTGGAGCAATTAATTGAATTTCCCAAACACTTAATCAAGACAATTTTTCTCTTGAGAAGAAGGAAAAATCAAGCGGTGCAAGTCATGTACAAGAGATTGGGACATGGTGTATTTATAGGCTTCATTAGGGACCTTAAGGAGTTGCCAAATATGGGCTTATCCCATTAGGCCAACGAATCCTAATTCTACTCCACTTATTAATCCCAGTTAGGTCATGATTCCTTTCCACTAACATCACCTTCTAGAAGACTCTCAAGCCTCCTAACCCTAGGTAATATTCTAGAAGGAATATTCTCTATCTCATGGAATAATAAATATGGAATAAAATTAATTCCTAAAATCCTAATAAAATTAAATAATAATATATCCCACTAGAATATCATTATTGCTCTCCTCATTTGGCTCCAATTTAATCAATTAAATCAAACCTCCACTTGACTAATAAATATTAATCTAATTGACCGATTTACCTTCCCATGCTTATGATATAACGTCCATCGATTAATTTAAATTACTGACAAGATAATTAATCAACTTCTTATTTATTTTTGAAATTAGTACCACTCAGAACTTTAATCATTGTGACGGATAAACATCCACCTGCAGGGTTTAACACAATATTCCTTCCTGAGCTCATTTCGGGGACGTCATAAATCCAGCGCACTGGAACACGGTTACCATAAATAATTTATAATAACACGCTATATAAACATTCTCATTTACCAAAATACCAAGTATGTCATCCTAACAAAACAGAAATCACCCTTGGTAAATCAAATAAACAAGTAACGAATGTACACGTCTATTTTATATTATCTTACAGCTTTAGAGAACGCATCAATCACTGAAGGTATAGATTACAACAACAATCAGTGAGTCTCATAATCTTATCCTTCCGGTGGTCCTGTTCAATAATTAACATAAGTGCTAGTGTAATTCTCCAGTCAAGGTCAACTGAATCAAGAATACACTACAGTCTTTTTCTAAGTGGGCTCTCACTGCCAGTCTAGACTGTGAACAAATAATTTAGTCCTACAAGGAACCGATCGGTGACCTTTCTGTTCGAGACACCACGAACCACACTAACTCAATGTAAGACAAGGAGTATGATTGCATAAATAAATAAACTGCAAGCATATGTACTTTGACTAAAACATGATTGCCAGATCAAAATAAAATTGTTCATATCTGAAAGCTAAGATTTTACAGCATATCTAACAATCTCCCACTTATGCTTAATAAGCTCATGGCTATCACTAACCACAATTTTCTTTCAATCTAATTCTCAAAGACTAGTCTGATATGTCTCCCTAACATCTGACTCTCATTCCTTCTATGTGTCTTGAAAAGACTTTCACCGGTAGGCTCTTCGTAAAAGGATCTGCTAGGTTGTCCTCTGATTGCATCTTGGCAACAACAACTTCTTCTCGTCCAACGATTTCTCGTATCAGGTGGTACTTGCGCTCTATGTGTTTACTTGCTTTATGAGTTCATGGCTCCTTCGAATTTCCTACTGCTCCGCTGTTATCATAGAATACTGTAATGGTTGCGGGCAAACTTGGCACCACGTCAAGGTCGAGGAGAAAATTTCTGAGCCAAACAATTTCTTTTGCTGCCTCTGAGGCTGCTACATACTCAGCTTCCATGGTTGAGTCTACCACGCATTTCTGCTTGACACTCCTCCACACAATGGCTCCTCTTCCTAAAGTAAACACAAACCCTGAGGTTGACTTGCTTTCGTCCCGGTCTGCCTGGAAGTCAGAATCGATGTAACCCAACGGAAGCAATTCATCTGCTTGGTAAATCAACATGTACTCCTTAGTCCTCCTCAGGTACTTGAGTATATGCTTTACCGCAGACCAATGTTTCGGCCCTGGATTACTCGGATATCTTGCTACCATGCCCACTGCATAACAGATATCAGGTCGCGTACACAACATTTCATACATGAGGCTTCCTACTGCCGATGCATAAGGAACTGCCTTCATGTCCTCTATCTCTTGAGGAGTCTTCGGAGACATCTTCTTTGATAAAGCGATTCCATATCGGAAGGGCAAATCCCCTTTCTTTGAATCATGCATGTTGAAACGCTTTAGAATAGTGTCTATGTATGTAGATTGGGATAGGCACAAATTTCTCTTATCTCGGTCCCGATTAACCTTGATACCGAGAACATGTCCTACTTCTCCCAAATATTCATATCAAACTGCTTGGATAACCATACCTTTACATTTGATAACATTTTCACACTGTTTCCAATGAGAAGAATATCATCTACGTATAGCACCAGAAACACCACCACATTTCCTTCACTTTTCTTGTACACATAGTGCTCATCTGGACATTGGGTAAATCCATTGTACAACCTCTTCAAAACGGATGTTCCAAGACCTCGAAGCCTGCTTTAGTCCATAAATGGACCTTTTCAGCTTACAGACCAGATGCTCTTGTCCCTTTGCAATGAATCCTTCTTGTTCCTGCATATAGATGTCCTCGTCTAAGTTCCCGTTAAGGAAAGCAGTCTTAACATCCATTTGCCAAATCTCATAATTCATATGAGTGGCAAAAGCCAAGAGAAGCCTGATGGATTTCAGTATAGCTACCGGCGAAAAAGTTTCCTCATAATCGGTCCCTTCTTTCTGAGTATACCCTTTTGGAACAAGCCTAGATTTGAAGGTCTTAACCTTCTCATCTTCTCCTCTCTTTCTCTTATAGACCCACTTGCATCCAATGGCATGCACACCACTAGGTGGTTCTACAAGATCCCAGACCTGATTGGAATCCATAGAATCCATCTCAGACTTCATCGCCTTTTGCCAAGACTCTGCATCCCGATCTTGGAGTGCCTCATTGTATGTCCATGGGTCGATTTCAAGAACATTCGTGACGGCCTCAGAAGACTCTCCCAGACCCATGAATCGTTCGGGCTGTCGGACAACCCTCTCACTATGATGAGGTACTACTTGCTCAGGTGCATCATCAGCGATACGTGTTGCAGTACTTTGTGGTATAACATCTAGCGCACTCGGTATTAAAGTACTCGCTCCCTTTACCTCTTCTAGGACATGTCTACTACTGGGCTTGGGATCTAACACATAGTCTTCTTCCAAGAACCTCGCATTCATGCTAACAATTACTTTCTGGTCCTCGGGATTATAAAATAAACCACCTTTTGTTTACTTAGGATATTCCACAAACAGCCTTACTTCTGTTCTAGGTTCCAACTTATCAGTATCGGTTCTCAGCATATGTGTTGGACTACTCCAAATCCTGAGATGTCTTAGACTGGGTTTGTGCCCAGACCACAACTCCAATGTTGTAGACGGTACTGATTTAGAAGGTACTCTGTTCAAAACGTAAGCTGCTGGTTCTAGGGCATACCCCCAAAACGAATCGGGTAATGTATTATAACTCATCATTGCCCTAACCATTTCCATAAGAGTCATATTCCTTCGTTCTGCTACGCCATTCTGTTGGGGAGTGCCCGACGCAGTTAGCTGGGAGATAATCCCATTATCCATCAAGTAGTCTCTAAATTCATTCGAGAGATATTCGCCACCACGATCAGATCGTAATGACTTGATACTTTTTCCTAACTGCTTCTCCACAACTGCCTTATACTCTAAGAATTTCTCAAAGCATTCAGACTTGCAGTGCAATAGGAAAATGTATCCATACCTCGAGTAATCATCGATAAACGTAACGAAGTACTCGAAACCACCTCTCGCTTGAATAGAACATAGGACCACATAGATCAGAATGAACTAGCCCTAACAGATCTTCGGCTCTATTCCCTTTGATTTAAAAACCCTCTTAATCATTTTGCCTTCTAGGCAAAACTCACAAGATGGAAGAGCCTCAACTTCTAATGACCCTAAGGGCCCGTCTGCTACCAATCTTTAAATCCTCCTAAGGTTTATATGACCAAGTCTTAGATGCTAAAGATATGTTTCGTTCATTTTTGAAGGTTTCTTTCTCTTATTCAGATTAGATGATGAATTAAGTAATTGTTTCTGTTGCAGTGGAGATAACTTTGGTCTTAAAATATTTAGATTGTATACTAATGAACCACGACATATGAACTTTTTGACAAAACGAATAATAACTTCATTATCAAAAATAGCAGAAAAATTGTTCATAAACAACTTAGAAACTGAAATCAAATTCTTTCTAAAACTGGGACCATAAAGACAATCCTTCAAAACCAAAGTTCTATCTAATCCAAATTCTAAATAAACATCTTCCACTGCAACTGCTGACGCTCTACTAGCATCACCCAAGTAGATGGTGACTTCTCCTTCCCTAAGCCGTTTGGTTTCCTAGAACCCCTGCATAGAATTGCAGACATGATCAGTGGCTCTTGTATCTACACACCAGGTACTGGTAGATAACACCGCTAAACATGTTTCAACGACAAATGAAAAAGATGTACCTTTATCGCCCTTCTTGAGGAGAGGGCAGTCGGCCTTCTAGTATCCCTTCTGCTGGCATTTGTGGTACTTGCCCTTCGGCTTCTTCGCAGATTGCTGAGGTCGCGCATCATTCATGACCGCTTTGCCGTTTCCTGTGGACTTCTTCCTCTTCCTACCCTTAGAAGGCCTGGAAGAAGAACCTTCACCCCGCATGGCAACCATCGCCCGGGCTTTGTGACGAAAAAGGCCCTCTGCCGACTGAAGCTCTGCAACAAGTTTCGGAAGAGTCATCAACATCTTATGCATGTCGTAATTTAACCGGAATTTCTCGAAGCTTTTCGGCAAACACTAGAGCACTATATCTACCTGGGTTTCCCCGTCAATAAAAGCCCCAAGAACCGCGAGCTCATTCAGCTGGGCCATCATAGCAAGAACATGTTCCCTCACGGGAGTGCCGTCACGCATGGTCATATTCATCAAAACCCTCATGGCTTCTTGTCGGGCAGCCCGCAACTAATGACCAAATAACTCCTTGAGATTAAGAAGCATCTCTGTTGCAGTGTTCATATACTGATGTTGATGTTGAAGTAAATTTGACAAAGATGCCAAGATGTAACACTTCGCCATCTCGTCAGCCTTTTTCCACCGAGCATACTCCTCTTTCTCTTGGTCTGGTGCATCATCAGCGAGCACATCCGGACAAGCCTCAACAATAGCAAATTTGTACCCTTCAACAGTTTACACCATATCCAAGTTCGTTTTCCAGTCAATGTAATTGGGACCAACAAGTTTGTTTCTTTTTTTGAGAATTACGGACAACGGATTGAAAAACATTTTGAATTCCTGGGATCATGCAAACATAGTTTTTACTCAGTCAAGTATTTTTGAATTTAACATCAAATATTGATCCCTTAAAAACAATATTTAAATAAATTCATCGACACCTCAAAACACCGAATCCCCGCAAGCCACGGAGTCTGGATGTCTACGGTTCAAGCCATCGCAAGAGGAGGGATTAATCCCATTAATTAACATACCGTCCAGACAGTACTTAATTAATAGTCGGTTCATCTTTTGGCCAGGGAAAAATAAGAACAACCTTTTTCCTTTGTGAATATTATAATTATTAGCGCTTTCAGTGTAACCCATTAATTGATACTAAGTTTACTATCAAAATTATATGTCCATCTTTGGATGACCCGTACACTTTTGAAATAGCTCACTATAACCATCCCGAAGGAGATTCGTTCTTGTGAACTGTGAAATAAACCGTCCTTTGGGCTCGATTTAAAACACTTCACTAACAAACATATAATGGAGGCCTTGGATGTAATTTATTTCAACCCATTACACACTTAATATAATTTTTATTTTAATGGATTTTCCTAGACATGATCCTATTTCAATTTGCACATAAAGAAAATAGGGACATGCATAATTAATGAGCAATAATAAACTAGGAACTATAATCTAACTACTATGGTCATTAATTAATCTCCAATGTTACGCAGAAACACAATCATGTCCTTTGCTTGAATGTGTTTTCCGTCTCAGGAATTGGAACACCCCTTTCGAAGTGACTTTCACTCTTCATCTTGAATAGGTTGTCTCCAGGAAAGTCGCCATTAGATCACCATGGCATCCGTCTATGTGTTTGTCACCTCGTCCCGTCGAGTTTGGTCCACATTCGTCAGATCAATAATGAATAATAACAACAATTACACAATTCATCCTATGACCTGCGCAGAAGTCGTACACGAGTTTTCTATGAAAGCAATAAAACTATGCAGTGTCCCACTGCGCGAATAATTTATTACAAGCATTCACCAACCCAAAAACTCCTCGACATGTCCGAGGCTTATAAAACACCATATATTCATACATGAATTAAAATCATACATACGGGCCATAATAGTAGGATTCGAAATCACCTGCAAACAATTGCAATTTCTAATCTACTATGTCACTGCGTCCGTACACACATAATTCATGTAAACAGGCAAGTCCTAATTCAAACTGTGCACAAAATTGAATTAATCTGGTCTCTGATACCAGTTGTTGGGTTCTATGAAGAACGTCAACGACATTCACAGTATTGAACTTATCGAAATAAATCCTAACGCAGCGGAATCTATAGATAGGATTAGGACATTACCTCTTAAAATTTTTGCCGACTTAGAGACATTTCTGATTTCCATTGATGGAGATCGTTTGATTACCACAACTCAATCGGTTGAAGAATTTGGCCTTTGTCGACTCTAGTCGAGTGTTGAATCATGAATGGATCACGGAAATGAACTTCTCGAGCTCGGGCCAGTTGGACAGGTTCGGTTCACGTTTGGGGTCAGGTCGGGTCGCAGCAGCTCTGGTCGCGGACAAATGCGGGTCACTGTCTGGTGCGGGTCGCGGTCTTGTGGTCGAGACGCGCGGGCAGATGGAGGCGGTCGCTGGACGTGCGCGCGTGCTGTGCGGGAGTCCTAGGTCGACGCGGACAAAGGCTCGGGCAGGCGGCAGATGCGTGCGGGTGTCCTGGGTCGCCGAGGATTAAGCGCGCAGGGACTGGGCTGTGCGGATCGTGTACCACACGTTTCTTGGGCGTGCGCGGTATCCTGGGCGAGCGAGGGAAGCTGGGCACATGGATCACGGTCGCTGGGATCGAGGATGATGATCGCGAGCAGGGACAGCAAGGCACGAGCAGGACGATCGGCACGAAACTTTGCGGCTTGGACCTAGGTGCGATGTTTGGTTGTGCGCGACTGCAGGCGGGGCTCGCGGTTGCGCGCGGCTGAGCTCGGGCGAGGTCTTGGTCGTGATCGGCAGCGATGGCGGATTTCCAGCGGCGGACGACGGCGGTCGGCTGGAGAAGATGGCCGGAAAATATGAAGGTTTGGGGTTTGATATAATATCACCTTAGAGCCTTCTAATGAATTACCTAGACACCTAATTCAATTAATCTTTGTGGAGCAATTAATTGAATTTCCCAAACACTTAATCAAGACAATTTTTCTCTCTTGAGAAGAAGGAAAAATCGAGTGGTGCAAGTCATGTACATGAGGTTGGGACGTGGTGTATTTATAGGCTTCATTAGGACCTTAAGGAGGTGCTAAAATATGAGTTTATCCCATTAGGCCAAGGAATCCTAATTCTACTCCACTTATTAATCCCAATTAGGTCATGATTCCTTTCCCCTAATATCACCTTCTAGAAGACTCTCAAGCCTCCTAACCGTAGGTAATATTCTAGAACGAATATTCCCAATCTCATGAAATAATAAATATAGAATAAAATTAATTCCTAAAATCTTAATAAAATTAAATAATAATATATCCCACTAGAATATTATTATTTCTCTCCCTATTTGGCTCAAATTTAATCAATTAAATCAAACCTCCACTTGATTAATAAATATTAATCTAATTGACCGATTTACCTCTCCATGTTTAAGATATAACGTCCGTCGATTAATTAAATTACTGACAAAATAATTAATCAACTTCTTATTTATTTCCGAAATTAGTACCACTCAGAACTTTAATCATTGTGTCGGATAAACATCCACCTGCAGGGTTTAACACAATATTCCTTCCTGAACTCATTTCGGGGACGTCATCAATCCAGTGCACTGGAACACGGTTACCATAAATAATATATAATAGCACACTATATAAACATTCTCATTTACCAAAATACCGAGTATGTCATCCTAACAAAATAGGAATCACCCTTGGTAAATCAAATAAACAAGTAATGAATGTACACGTCTATTTTATACTATCTTACAGCTTTAGAGAAATCAATCACTGAAGGTATAGATTACAACAACGATCAGTGAGTCTCATAATCTTATCCTTCGGGTGGTCCTGTTCAATACTTACCATAAGTACTAGTGTAATTCTCCAGTCAAGGTCAACTGAATCAAGAATACACTACAGTCTTTTTCCAAGTGGGGTCTCACAACCAGTCTAGACTGTGAACAAATAATTTAGTCTTACAATGAACCGATAGGTGACCTTTCTGTTCAAGACACCACGAACCACACTATCTCAATGTAAGACAAGGAGTATGATTGCAGAAACAAATAAACTGCAAATATATGTACTTTGACTAAAACATGATTGCCATATCAAAATAGAATTGTTCATATCTAAAAGCCAAACTTTTACAGTATATCTAACAATCAGGTATCGTCACCAGAGTACGAGATAGGGTGCACAGGCACGGGGAATACGCGGGGCATGGGTTCAGGGTCACAGGGTGCACGGGAAAATGCGCGAGCTCGCTGTCTGGCTTGCCCGCGACGCTGCAGGGGCTCCCGCGTGCCAACTGCGCGGTCTGCCACTTGCCAGCGCTGCAGCCCGCTCGCACGGCGCGGCCAGCGCCGAGGAACCTTGGGCAGACAACAAAGTCAGAGAAAAAGGCTAACTTTGAGAGGCTAGGGATCGAATTTAATTATGAAATTTTTACATCATGTAAACACATAAGTTAAGCATCTCCAGTTCAAAAAAGATTTAGCCATGCAATAATTTCAAGGACCCCGTGGGGAGTTTATAAATAAATCGCATTCTAAGTGAATCTCATTTCTCGATTCTGAGGTCGTCAAAATTGATTACATGTCCCCCGTGTGGAGGCCCGGTGCGCTCTCTTTAGATTCCCTATAACCGTCTAATTTTAGAAATTTATCCAAGTAATTTTCTACAATTAATTTTAGCAATGTCACCTGTGGGGGAGCCCATTACCGCAATTAATTGATTTACCGACAAATTAGAAATGGAGGCCTTAGGAATTTTACAATTAACTTTAATTTAAAATCCCTTCTCAAACTTAGTATAATTTAATGAGGATTTTTAACTACTTGTGCAATTCTAAATTAATCTATGTTAATGCAATAATTAATTAACATGCATAATAATTCATGCAATTCTAAATTAATCTATGTCAATGCAAAAATTAATTATCATGTACAATAATTCATGCAATTCTAAATGAATTTATGTCAGTGCACTAATTATCATGCATAATTTATTGATACAATTCTATATTAATCCTATGCATTACATAATTAATTAACATGCGTAATTATTCTTGCAATACTAAATTAATCCCATGCAAGAAACATAATTAATTAACATGCATAAATAATTACTAATGGCATAATGAATTTAAATAAATAAATAAATCCACTATTATGGCCATTAAATATTGAGTCTCCTTAAGCTAAACCATCGTCCCTGATCCCCTTTCTCCCAACCCTAACCGCCGCTCGTCCGCCTTCAATCCCGAGTAGATTGGCCTTCCTCAGCGGCAATTAAGCTCGAATCGGTGGTCATCAATGGCCGCCTGGCCTTCGCCCGGCTTCTCGCGCTCCCTCTTCGCTTGCTCAGGTTAGCCTCATATCTTTAGATTGGGTTGGTATTCTTTGGCCGACCAGCGGGCTATTTCGGTTTTCCGGTGAGTGGTGAAGGGAGGTGGGTTTCGAAGTTCCGCCGCGTTCTCTGTTCTTTTCCCTTTTCCCCTGTTGGTGGGCTTGGGAATTACCATCGTTTTGCCTCCGGCCAGTGGTGATGGCAGAGGCGGGGCGGTGGTGGACAGAGGACTGCGGCGGATTCGGTCGGGTGGAAGGTGCTTCGGTTGTTCGACGGCGATGGTGTCGGACGGCCGAAGCTCTGCTGTGCTTCCGTCCTTCTTCCCCGTTCCTTTGATGTTGGGTCCGGAGTTGACCATTGCTCTGACCTCCGGCCAGTGGTGATGGCCGCGTTGGGGCAGTGGTGGGTGGTGGTGTGCAGTGGTTTCGGGTGGTCGGTGATGTAGCTGCGGCTCGGCATCTTTGTGGCTCGAGGTTTTTTCCGGGTTTGGTTGGACTTGCTAGTGGTGTTAGTGGGCTCGATCACGCGGATGTCCTGAGGCGTTTTTGGTGTTGAGGTTGTGGCTCGAGTTTGATTTTGAATGTTGTTCCGGGGCTTGGGTTTTGACTTCGTTAGGCCACCAAGTTGGTGTTTGGGCAGTTTCGGGTCGACTCTCTTTGGCTGTGGGACTCTATCTGGATTGACTCGGTATCCATCGGCTCAGCTT
>BKCP01006926.1:0-58525 GCA_008636005.1 Striga asiatica | reverse complement strand
ATAAAAAAAAAAAAAAAAAATATTGAGTCTCCTTAAACAAAGAAACTGTGACAGTTCTTTCCTGTTCAATTGGAACTCCTTTAGCAGTAGAATCCTGGTTGATATTGTACATCTTGGTCATCAAGGCAAAACCTCTTCACCCCTCAGGAGCCGCCCACCGCAGCCGCCTTGCCGCCGTCCGGCCACCGGTGGTCGAAAAAAAGCCGATTTTTTTTTATTCTTCGAGGCTCGTTGATATCTTGTGATCTCTCGGTCATCAACATACGATCACAACACAAAAAATATAATGTAAAAATTATATAATCTGATCCTAGATCAAACGAATGGATGTAAATGTTTTCTAAACAAATAATTAAATTTATCCGGTCAACCCCTGGGCGAATAATTATTACAAACATTCATCCATCAACAATTCCTCAACATGTCCGAGGCTTTAAAAACAAATTTAAAACTATACATCACATTCAACAACATTCATCAAACACATAGTCGGCCATAATAGTGGATTAACTATTTTCCTGCAAAACCGAGTTATGCAAATATAATCCAATATATGGCTGCGATTGAACACATTTTTTCAAATAAAGCCGTAAAAATTCAGACTTTGTACAAAACGAATTAACCAAGTGTTCTGATACCACATGTTGGGATCTTTGAGGATCTCGTTATGCACAAATCACGAATTTAATAGCAAACGTAAACCTATGCGCAGCGGATCTAAAGGTTTGACGTAGAGAACTTACGACTTAAAATTTATGGCGATCCGACTGATCTTCCGGATGACCGTAGACATCACATAAACAGATAGATCACACGAATGGAACTTCTCGGGCTCACGTGTAATCAAGTCGAACGGGTCGTATGGTCGGGCAGCCGGGTCAAGTCGCGGGGCCGTGTGGATCACCGGTCGGGTCGCGCCTTGATCGCGGTCGTGTCGCCGTGTGTCGCGGCTTCTAGCGGCAGTCGTCGGCGTCTCGCTCGTGGATCGTCAATTGTTGTAGAAGACTAACGAAACTCGATAACCTATAGATCTTCTACTGTATTACTCAATACACCCCTCTTCAACTTGCACCAGTGGAGCAACAAGAAGAAGATAAAACTCGAATGAGAATTGAGAAAGAGAGAGGCGTGTGAGTGGTTTCACGTGAGAATGTGAAATTTGTTCTCTTCTCATGAGCTTAATGATGTATATATAGAGCTACAGTAGGGACCCTTAGGAGATTAGGAATAGGGTTCCTTTATTGATTAGACTAACTGTGGGTCAAGCCCACTCCTCTAATTAATTAAATAATATTAATAGGCCACAAACATTATATTATTGCACTCTCTTTTCCTAGCCCAAATTACATTTGAGACTCCAATAATAATTACTCGATTATTGACAATCAAGAATTAATTAATTTATTATTATTTCACCGAAGCTAGCGCTCGTTCATCACATTCTAATTATGCCGAAACTTAATCCACCTACAGGATTTAACATAACAATCCTTCATGAACTCACTCCGGGGACATCATCAAACTAGCGCACATGGTGACCATAAATATCCTAAGAGCACATCCTATATATAGTAATATTACTCAAACAGTAGGAACATTAATCCAGCGAACTGAACTTCACTCATGTGAATCAAAGTAATATATACTACATATATCTACCGGTTTAATATCTTACGGGTTAAGAGAATGCAGTAATTAACCGAGGCCTAGTTCATTTACGACGATTAGTATAAAATGAACTTCTCCTCTCTGGAATCTTGTTCAATACATAAATGTACCAGTGCAACTAATCAGTCAAGACAAACTGTACAGTTGACACTACAACCGCTCGGATGGGGTGTTCATGTCCATCTAGGTTGTGAACAACTATTCTTCTTCGCAAGTGTTTGTCCCATTTTTGTTGCTATTTTTGTTGGTGTTTTGCATGCGTTTTTCTCCCATTTTAGGTCGTTTCTTAGGTGTTACCCGTCTGTCTAGTCGTTTCTCGTGTTTATCTTTTTTTTGGTATGTTTAGTATTTTCTTTGCTTTTCTCTCTATCTTTCTTCCTTTTCGTGTTTTTCCAGTTTTGGTGGTTTCAGGTCATTTCGGTTCCTAAGTGTTTCACCCTAGTTCCTGCGACAAACATGTGGAGGTTGAGTTTCCAGCTCGGGGAGTACCCGAGCAACACTAGTCGAGCACACGAGCTGAGGAAAAACTATCTTTTGGACTGTCAGGACCTTAGCGCCGCTAAGGATACCCAGGCTAGCAGTGCTTTGTTTCTTAGCGGTTTCAGACTCGAACGGCTAACATCCCTTAGCTTAGCGCCGCTAAGGTCTGTTTTGTAACAGCCGCGATTTTCATGGATTTTGAATTGGAGAAGGATATATTTCGAACCTAAGGCTAATGTTAGACATTCTGAACATTGTGTATTTCGTTTTTCACTTTCATAACACATCTTTGTTCTAGATTTCATAGGATTTTGATCTTGGATAGTGAAAACTCCAAGATTCGACTTGTGGATTTAGATTGCTCGTTGTTTTTCGACATTGGATTCGTATTCAATCGTAAGCTTTCTATTTCATTTTATCTATAATGATGATGACTGTGATTGATGTTGATGTTGATGTTGAATTTGTGATGAGTAGCTAAATTCGTATCTAGGGCTAGGGGATAATTGTTCCGGTTCGATTTTGTTTGTGTGATTGTTGCATTGCTCAATCTATACGAGTTATGTTAAACCTAGGGTTAGATGATTGATCACCATCTTAATCTATTCAATCGATTTTAGAACTGAAAGGGGAGGAATCGATCGATCTAGGCTCGTTTAGAATAGACTTGTTCGGAAACGTATTGTCTATATGCTAATTGATTCGATAATTGATCGTTTATGTTTGTTCTCTTGTTTCGTGAGTTATTGAGAATGAATCTCTAAATGAGTTAGTTTTTCGAGTTCTTTAGCCGAGTGATCAATTGCGTTTAATGTATTGAGAACTGAAAACGATTTTCCCCGACGTCCTAGTCCCTTTTATCATGAATCGAATTGTGCTTTGTGCTGTGAGATCGAAATTGCCTTGTTTGAGAACCATTCGTAGTTAATCTCGTAATTGATAATCAAAACCAACCAATTTAATCCGGCTGACCTTCCTTGAGACACGACTCGGTGTTCGAATCTTTTGATTCTACTCTGGTAAAAATAACTACAACAAAATGGCGCCGTTGCTTGGGAGGGTTTAGGACTTATTTTGTGCGCCTATTCATTTTGTTTTCAGTGTTTCTCTTATTTTGTGATTTCATGTTTTTGTGTTTCTTTTCGTTTCATTTTCTTGTTTAGGCTTAGTGTTTTCTTGTTTTGCTTTTCTTTGTCTCTCTCTTATCTATCTGGTGCCCGTGATGTTTTTGTTGTTTTTGTTTATGCGTACCAGGAGTGATCGTGTAATCATCCCAAACAATGAATCCATCCAGAGGGATCTACAAGAATTATTGGCTAACCTTGCCCCTGAATCTTCAGACTTAGCCAACCGGGACTCAAATAGTCAAGGAGACATGGCAAACAACGGTGACGAGGGAGTAAATAACCCACCTCGTCATCTTCTTCGTGATTTAGCTCAACCGATGATCGGGCTGGTGACTTCATGCATCCGGCTAGGGATAGCAGCTCGGAATTACGAGCTAAAAATAATCCACTACAACCAGCTGCCATCTTTCTACGGTTTAACCAACAAGGAACCACTCCATTTCATCCGGGAGTTCTATAATGTCCTTCAGACCTTTCCTCTGCATAACCTGAACAAGGACCAGCTGAAAATGAGGTGTTTCCCCGAAACACTCAAGGACCGGGCAAAAGCTTGGTTTATGACACTTGGTCCCGACTCCCTCACCACTTGGGAGCAAGTGTACACCAAGTTCATTGGGAAATACTACTCCCATCAGAAGACGCAGGAGTTTCGGTCCCAAATTGTTTCCTTTTCCCAACAACCAAACGAGCCACTTCATGAGGCATGGGAGCGCTTCAAAGTCCTTCAGAGACAGTGCCCACACTATAACTTCCCACCTGTCTTGTTAATGAATAGCTTCTATGACTCTCTCCATAAGAATCTCCAGTACATGGTGGACAATGCGGCCGGTGGCGATGTTTGGGCAAAGACGGCTGAGGAGATGAATGATATTTTTTAGGCGATGAGTTCTAACTCGTCTTAAAAGAGCAGTAGAGGGAAGAGGGCCGTGGTCAACGAAATATCTTCTGGGCGAGACATGATGGCCCATCAGATAGCCAAGCTCACGGAGCATATGCGGCTACTGAATGCAAGGGGAGGCTAACCAATGCAGACTATGACCGTAGAGGCGTGTGGAGCATGTGGAGTCCAAGTGTACAGGTCTGAGGTGTGTCCCTCGGCATTCCATCCTAATTTCAGTGAGCAATATGCAGACGCCAACGCTCTACAGGGGTACCAGAACCGACCAGCAAATGACCCCTTTTCCAACACATACAACCCGGAGTGGAGAAACCACCCACACTTCTCGTGGTCCAACAACAACAACACCCAGCAACAACCTCGACAGAACTTCATGCAGCAGCAACCCTGCCCTAACTTCAACCTCCAACAGCAGATGAGGCCAAACTATCCTCAACGGCAACAACAGCAGCAACAGAGGGGTCCGATGGGAGGAATGCAAACACAAGGGACCAGTTCCAGTTCATCAAATCAAGACGACAAGCTGGACAAAATTCTCCAGTTCATGGCCAATAGTAAGCAAAGGGGCTTGAAAACCGATGCATCCATCAAACGCCTGGAGACACAGTTGGGCGAGCTTGCCACGAGAGTTGGGAACATGGAGGCCGAATCAGACAAGGGGAAGTTGCCTAGCCAGCCTAAGGAAGCCAAAGTAATAACGTGTTGAGAAGCGGGAAGGAGGTAGACAATCACGTGGAAATGCCCAAACTTGATGACCCTAAGCCGACCAACCAGCCCAAGGGAGCAGAAGAGCGCCCTAAGAAGAGTACAGAAGCTGATTCAAGGAAGCAGACAGACGGCTCAATGTTACACAAGTCACCAAACACCTTCAAACCAAGCATACCTTTCCCGAGCCGACTACGAGATGAGAAGCAGGAACAGTAATTCTGAGACCTATACAGCATGCTCTCGAAGGTCAACGTCAACCTACCACTTCTAGACGTGATCAAGAATATGCCCTCGTACGTCAAGTTCTTCAAGGACTTAGTAACAAAGAAGAGAAAATTTGGAGACGGGGAGAATGAGGTAGTCTATGAGGCAGCAAGCGCAATGCAACATGACCTGCCCAAGAAGGAACGTGAACCCAGGGGATTCGTGATTCAAATAGCCCTCGAAAATGAAAAGGAGGCTTTGGGGATGCTTGACCTCGGAGCAGGAATCAATCTCATGTCGTTCTCCATCTTTCAGCGGCTCGGCCTAGGAGACCTGAGGTCGACCTGTATGTGCCTCAGCTTGCAGATCGTTCAATCCGATATCCCAAGGGGGTGGTGGAAGATGTCCTCGTTCGTGTAAGAAGACTTATTGTCCCGGTGGACTTCGTCATCCTAGATGTGGGGGACGTACAGGAGAACGGGAAGGACCATACCATCCTTCTCGGTAGACCATTCATGGCCACCACCAACACCCTCATCGATGTGAGGAATGGGACCCTAAACATGACAGTCTTGGGCGAATCAGTATCCATTTCCATTCGTGAAGCCACATCTGCATCCTCAGTGAACTTTGTGGAGGAGTGCGCCTTCGTTGATATAACCGACCCGTTCGTGGAAGAGATGAAAGTGCGAGACTTGGAAGAGAGGTCAATACCCGACCTCAAAGATGATGAAGAACCGACTGTTGAACTTATGGAAGCTGGAGAACCCAGATAGATAGCCCCACCTACGTTAGAATTGAAGGAGCTGCCCAGACACCTCAAGTATGTGTTTCTTGATGACAAGAAGCAAAAGCCAGTCATCATCTTTGCCGATCTTTCCCGTGATGAAGAGAAGAAACTGATTGATGTGCTCAAGAAGAATCAAAAGGTTATTAGGTGGAGCCTCGGAGACATAAAGGGCATCAACCCTTCCACATGCATGCACCGAATCATCTTAGAAGAAGGTGCCAAGCAATTTCGGGATAGCCAGCGGCGGCTTAACCCGAATATGATGGAAGTTGTAAGAAAGGAGGTGCTCAAGCTCTGTTCAGAAGGGCTCATTTATCTAGTGGCAGACAGCGAGTGGGTCAGCCCGATCCATGTGGTGCCGAAGAAAGGAGGCATCACGGTCATAGAGAATGAGAAGAAGGAGATGGTCCCCACCCAAATCACTACCGGGTGG
Organism: Striga asiatica; assembly: GCA_008636005.1. Lineage (NCBI taxonomy): Eukaryota > Viridiplantae > Streptophyta > Magnoliopsida > Lamiales > Orobanchaceae > Striga > Striga asiatica. The sequence goes on along the minus strand of BKCP01006926.1, from coordinate 52,217 downwards.
AGAATGTGTATAGAATATCGGCGCCTTAATGCCGTGACAAATAAGGATCACTTCCCGTTGCCATTCATCGATCAGATCCTCGACCGTCTCTCGGGCCACCAGTTCTATTGCTTACTCGATGGACTCTCCGGCTACTACCAAGTAGCCATAGCACCGGAAGACCAGCCCAAGACAACCTTCACGTGCCCATTCGGCACACTTGCTTTCATGCGGATGCCATTCGGCCTATGCAATGCACCCGGGACCTTCCAAAGGTTCATGTTCTCCATTTTCTCCGATATGCTTGAGGACTGCTTACAGGTATTTATGGGTGACTTCTCAAATTTTGGCACTTCATTTTCTGACTTTCTCCATAATTTATCTCGTGTGCTTGAAAGATGTATTGAATCTAATTTGACCTTGAGTTGGGAGAAGAGTCATTTTATGGTGACTAGTAGAGTAGTGTTAGGCCATGTAGTGTCGAATCGTGGAATTGAGGTTGATAAGGCAAAAATTGATGTTATTGAAAAACTCCCCCCACCTGTGAATTTTAAGGGAGTTAGAAGTTTTTTGGGTCATGCTGGCTTCTATAGGCGATTCATCAAAGAGTTTTCGAAAATAAGCCAACCCTTGTGTCACTTGCTTGCTAATGATGTGGCATTTGTGTTTGATAATGCATGTGTAGATGCTTTTGATAAGTTGAAAAATAAGCTTGTGACTGCACCCATTATTATTGCTCCTGACTGGTCTTTTCCTGTTGAGATTATGTGTGATGCATCGAACCTTGCTGTTGGAGCCGTCTTGGGCCAACGAGTTGATAAGTTACTTCGTGTAATTTATTATGCTAGTTTGACCTTAAACGGTGCCCAGCTGAACTACACTACCACCGAGAAAGAGCTTTTAGCAGTAATTTTGTCTCTTGAAAAGTTTAGATCTTACATTTTAGGATCTAAAGTGATTGTTCATTTTGACCATGCTGCATTGAGGTATCTTTTGAGTAAAACTCAATTAGGCTCATTCGATGGATTTTACTCTTGCAAGAGTTTGATGTAGAAATTTGGGATAGGAAAGGTTGTGAAAATGTGGTTGCTGATCATCTTTCTCGCATTGTCCCTACTGATCATTCACTCACTTTGCATGAGCATGTTGACATAAATGATAGTTTTCCATATGAGCATGTGAGTGAAGTGGTTACTGTTCCTTGGTATGCAGACATAGTGAATTATTTATCAGATGGAGTCTTGTTGTTTAACCTCTCTTCTCAAGAGAGGAAACGTTTGGTTTTGATGTGTAGGAGTTACTTTTGGGGTGACCCGTTTCTTTTCAAGGTGGGAAAGGATGAGATCCTTCGAGGTGTGTGCCCGAAGAAGAGCAACCGGATGTCCTTGCTTTTTTCCACGAGTTTCAGTGTGCGGGACACTTTGGAGGTCGAAAGACCGCCCTTAAGGTCTCCAATCAGGTTTATTCTGGCCGACCCTCTTTAAAGATGCTTATAATTTTTGCAAATCTTGTGACCGTTGTCAAAGAATTGAAAATATTGGCCCAAGAAACGAGATGACCCTCGTAAGCAATGTTCAGGTGGAAATTTTTGATGCGTGGGGCATTGATTTTATGGGCCCGTTTCCTAAATCTTTTGGCTTCGAGTATGTTCTTCTTGCCATAGATTACGTGTCCAAGTGGGTTGAAGCTATCCCCACAAGGACATGTGATGTTAAAGTGGTCATCAAATTTTTGCAGGGTCATGTTTTGAGCAGGTTTGAATTTCCACGGGCTATTGTGAGTGACGGGGGAAAATATTTTTGCAACCGGATATTTGAGAAGCTAATGAAGAAATACAGCATTTCACACAAGGTCTGTAACATCCCATTCAGTAATTATTAAAAGTAATTATTATTAGTTCTGAGTTTGAACTAAATTACTTATATTAATAATGCTCGTTCCCAGTACCGAGCCCAGTTATTAAGTTATTAAAGTTATAAGTTCGACTTTAAGTCGTAAGTATTCTCGGTAATATTTTATTCAGTAATCGAGCCAGTTCATTAATTAATTCCAGTCTGCTTATTTTAAATAATAAACTTTATAAGTATGGAATTAATTATTCTAAGTTGTTGGAATAATCGAGTATATTTGGAAATAGTTACAGTTAAGCCGAGATGGGTTCGTGTAGAGGAAGTTGTAAACGGGTTTCATAAGATTTTTTTTTTTTCTAAGATTTTTCTAAGTCTCGGTCAAGTATTATGTGACTAATTTCCATAAGATAAGGCATGATTATTTTATTTCAAGTCTTACCTCATGCGATTAATTTCATGTGGGTTAAGAGTATTTTAAGTGGAGTTGATTATGTGAGGGTGCAAGACAAGTCATCTACATTTTGGACTCAAGTGCATGTGTTAACTTATTTTAATACATGTTAAGAAAAATGTATTATGTCGTATTGATGTGGTGGCTTACATTTAAGTGTGTAGCCCTATCAACATATTTATGGTTTGGGCTCCTTTGGAGGGGACTATCCAGTGGTCCCTTCGTCCCTACGGCAGTGGAATACGCCGATTTGAATTGTAATTAAGATAGTTGCTTAAGAATTTAAATAAAATCCTACGTGATTTTATTAAAGCTTAATAGATAGCATGCATTCATCACCTCTTCCATTATATATATACATATATATATATGTGTGTGTGTGTGTGTGTGTGTGTGTTTGAGTATTAGAAATGAGAAAATTATTAAATTCCATTTAAGCTTAGTACATGACATTTGTTTTGATGACTAAGCTAATTAAATTCTACAAGTTAAGTCATATTAGTCTTATTAATGTTGCATCATGTTCAGTTTGCAATTGCCGAACCAATTGCTTTAATTTGAGAATAAACAAGATTTTCAATTATTTAGTAAAGTCAACAATTCATTGATAAGTCTTTTGGATAAAGACACATACGTGTATGCTTAAAAAAAAAATTGACACTTCTTTTTATAATGACAAGTGTCATTAACTTAGAAGTTAAGTATTAAAATTTTCTTCTTCTTTTGGCTTATAAATCATAACATCAAATTGAGGAAAGTACTACATGCTTAGTTTTTAAAAAAATAAATAAATAAATAAATAAATAAAAATAAAAATCCATCTATACTTAGTCTAATATAGAAAGCTGAGAAGAAATTGTGTAAGAGCAAGTACTTCAGAGAAGGTCTACGATAGCATCTTATGAGTGGAGAGGAGAATTTAAGAGGTATTAAGTTAGTACTCTATTCGCTATATATATAAATGTATATATATAATGTTCTTTTCTATTTTTGTGGTGTGTATAAGTTATGTGTAGAAGAATGGCAGACATATAATATGTTTTGAATTTTTCAGCAGGAATCATAAATCTTTTATATACTTAATGAGAAAACCGATAGTGCATGTGTTTAAGTGCAATTTCGAATTTCTATATATTTAGTTGTAAAAATTCGAATTTTTATATACATGCATGATTAAGCTAAGATTAAAATGTTAAAAAAAAAATATATTATAAAGCATTAGTATGATGTATGAATGATTTAAATATGTTTAAGTTTCATTGATTTGATAATTAATTAAATTCATAAGAATGTAATTATTAGTAATGATTTTGAACTCTAGTATAACATTGATTAGTCTTTGAAAATTTTATATTTTTAGAATATATGATGGCTGGGATAATTTTATTAAATTATTTTAGAAATCAGGTTATAATCAAATATGTTGAGTTTTTGTAAATTTTGATAAAGAGATGATAAAAGTAGGTATTTTAACCTTTGAAATGAAGTTTTATAAAATAGTAAATTTGGTTTTTATGAGCATCATAAACTGTGTCGAGCCTAGTCACTTGCTAGTGAGTTGAGATGAGTATATTTTAAAAAAAATATATATATATATTTTAGAAATGTCTTATGTATTAAGAAAGTAGCATAAGGTGGTGATTATGTTTCGTACATGCCACTTAATGGTATATGTGGCTTAAGGAGAATTAAAGTAGTTTTCACCTAGCTTTTCCATTGTTTATTAATAGCCATAAAAACAGAGTATTTGTGATTCAAACCAGTCCAGTTTAAGTATATCAGTTTTATTTCCGGACTTAGTATTATTTTCGAGAACCATTAGTTTGTTCCTTTATACCCAGAGTAGAGTTGAGCACCCTAGCATCTTATTGAGTATTACGAGCATAGTACTTAGTATATTTGTTTATATATTTATGTAGCTTCCAGATACAGCTACCCAACACAACACGTACAGTTTTCAAAATTTTTTCAAAAGAAGAACAGGTGGGGACCCAGCCTGAGTATTACATTGCTTATAATCTTGTACCATGTATGAGGTATGTATATAGATATTTACTCGAACGGTCGAGTTATTCCGTTCGTGGTCCAGTTAAGATGAGTTTATGATCACCCGGTTTTGTATGGAAGATTTTCCCATCCTGGGTTTCTGGGGAGGCGACCCCCAGATGTGATCACATGATAATCCGGACAGTTCCCAGATGTTGCATCAATAAAGTGAAGTTTTATTTATGTATATACTTAGTTCATGATATTGGATTATATGTGTTGTATATTCAGTATGGGTTTTTACGGAGTACAGTGGATTAGTACTCACGCCCCACTATTATCATTTTCAGGTAACAGTGTCGGTGCAGAGGTGTGAGCTGAGCAGTGGTGGTGGGGTCGTGGATTCAGAATATTATTATTTACGAGCACATTTATTTATACTATTGTATAATATGATGTTATGTTTTTCAGATTTCCGCTACGCATTTCAAGTTTCGAACTTGCATGTTAAGTATTTTCAGATTTACAGACTTTAACCGGTTTACCAGTATGAACGGGTTTTCAAATTTACATGCTTGTTTGATCAAGATTAAAAATCTGTTTTCTTTATATTTAAACCAGCAGTTATATCAAGTTTAAGGAAAAACGGATTATTAGAAAAGATAAGTTTAGTAGCATCCCGAGTTAAGAGCAAAAGATTTAAAAAAAATTAATAATCATTTTCGAAGTAAACGAAGAAAAAAAAAATTTACTCTGATAAGCGGGGTGTTACAATTGGTATCAGAGCTAAAGTTAAGGGCTCTGTATACTAAAAGTTTAAGTTTCAGAAAGAGAAGTTTCAATAAAACCCGACCACACCACACTCACGCCTCGCCGACTACCAGGTAAGTGCTGTTAAAAGTTTTATATTCAAATTTACTAAGAGTATGCTCAATAGGATTTCAGATATTCAAACTCTAGAAATCAGTCTAAATGCTCAAATCAGTAAAAGAAACTCTTAGTAGTATCAGATATATCCTTTTATCAGAAGTCAGAACATTAGTTCGAATTCTAGTTCAAACTCTAGTTTGAACACTAGTTTATCGAGTTATTCTTAGCAACTCGTCAAGAAATTTTACCTTATCAAGAATTCAGCGTTTATTTTTCAGAAATTCTAAATTCAACTCCTGTTTAGATCAAGAATATGGTTAAGTTATTCAGTGGCACTCCGTATAGATAAAGTTTGCAGGAGATATATTAGTCAGCTATAGTCGCCAGCTTTGCGACTACCATCCCGAAAAGTTTACTAGATCGAGAAGAGACCCGAATATTCTAAGTTAAGCTATCAGATTAAGTTTTAAGTTAAATTCTGACTTTAGAGGTTGACTTAAGCCAGTATCAGAAGTAACGATCTTTCAGTGTATAATAGCCATAAGTCCGGGTAAATCATGGAGGTTGAAATAAGAGCCAAAAGTCCGGATAGACCTTGGAGGCTTGAAACTGAACCGTAGAAACACAGTTTAAGAATGTAGTCGATCTTTAGAGTCAGTACCTCGGGTATCTTATCAGTTAATTATCATGACTCTTAACTGGCAAAGTTCGAGATCAAGTTATCAGTTTTTCTGTATTAGTACTTGTTAGTAACAGTACAGCTATACAAAGTGCTTTTCATAAACCAATGAATATGAGTTTAAGGTATCGACATATAATAGTCACTTAGCTGGGTAAATTATGGAAACCTGGAATAAGGGTTATTAGTCCGAGTTTATCTGAAGACTTGAAATTGAATCTTAACAGATATCAGTCAATAAGTATCACATTTTAGATACCGAGATGATTATTTAAACTTCTCGGAAGAATTTTAGAAGTTAAGAGTAATCTGGATATGTAAAAGTTAAAGATAGTCTGTTGAATAGCAAAGACTAAGAAGTTTCCATCTATTCATCAAGTAGAATGATGAATTCACAAAAAAAAAAAAAAAAAAAAANACAAAAAAAAAAAAAAAAAGCAAGTATTCATTCCCAAGGATAGATGACGAGTTTAAGGCCAGAAGTAAGCAATTGCGAGAAGAAGCAAGAAAGAGTTAGATTAACCGGAACTCTAGCACAAGCTAGGTGTTTTCGGAATCATTAACAATTTTATTAAGTCTAGTGTAGCTATTTATTAATGGCTATACTGTTCAAGTCAAATGGTTAGTGGTTATTCAGAATTCTGCTAGGCAAAGTTTTAAGACCACAACAGAGTAAAGTATGGAATTTTAGACTGAAAAAAAAAATTCTCAGCCCAAAAGTCGAAAGTGAATCAAGAATACATCAGAAGAAGAATACTGGAAAGATAGAAATTCTAGTATCATTGAAAGTCAAGAGCTAGACAAAGATTTGTGTAGATTCAAGCACATTGTTGAGGATTTCATTATTTCTAAGAAGCTAGTACAAAAACATCAGAAAAGAGAGATGCAGACAAGTAGAAAGGAATCCTCAACTATTATAAGGTTAATTTACAGAAAGGGAGGGTGCGTCTCAAGAGCACAATACTCCATAACTCTGCCACCCATCATGGCTGTAGTTTCACAAAGATAGATCTAAAGGATCAAAGGCTCGCTTGCGTTTGAATACTTGAGTTTCCACAGAATCTTGAACTGTTGAGATGTTGTTTTGAAGCTTCTTGATAAGTTCATCGGATGTGTCAGCAGACTTGAATATTTCTCTTTGTAAAGGGGATATAAAAGTTTGATACACTCCTTCATCTAGAAATCCAAGCAAGTTGTGGAAAAAGTTATTGAAATTCAACAGACCAATTGGTTTGGTATGAAATTTCACTTCTGCCCAAGTAGCAAGGGTAAAGACAGTCATTAAAGTTCCATATCCACAAGGAAGAACGATGAAAGCATCGCAACCAGATATCAACTCCATCAAACAATCATAAATAGAAAGAGTTATCATCAAAGTAGCAGAATCTTTGATAACCTTTGATGAAGTGAGATAAAAAGGAAGGATACTTCTCACCTCGATATCAAAGCATTTAACAGCCATTAAAAGGTTATTAAAGAAATAGATACTAGTCCCTCCATAAAGTATGTTGATCTTTTATTTACCCAACTCTTTCACCAGTTGGCTTACAACATAGATGTTATGAGGGAAGAGTACAAATCTAGAACCACCAAGAACACACACAGTTTTGATTGGTTGAAGAAGTTTGACACCTTGAGAGGATTCGGCAGTAGCCATTTATTATGAGAGACACTTGGCTATGAATATAGATTCGCCTTTTAAAGAAGCAAAGTGCAGACAAGAAAGTAGTTGAGACTTAAATGAATCTAATCTGTCAACAGTGATAAGACTTATGTACAGTACATCTGTATTATCAAGAACAGTGTTTACAAACATGATCTTTGGATACAATATTTTCCAGACCATAGATTTTCTCTTCATGTTTGGACAGAAGCCATAAAGACATCAGTTCTCGATGCACATATCCACTAGAATGTGTCTCAAGAATCTGCTGAATGGTTAGATCCAAAGATTCCTTACTCAAGCCATTCTTTATAAAAGTTATCTTAGCTTCCCGATTATTTGACACAAAGCCTAAAGAAGTACAGTGAGTGTCACAGTTCCAGCGAGCGCATTTATAGCAGCCGCCTATTCTTTTTGCTCTACGTTTCTTGGCAAAAGTGCTTCTACCCATACCTGTCTGATATTTATATGCATTGGGATACTCGCCAGACAGACGAACTTTTGCTTCAATCAGCCACCGAATATCATTGGGAATATTATTATACATTAGTACTCTCAACCTTTCTATACGAGCTCGATAAATTCTGTTTATGATATTAAGGGGGAGAACGGAATAGAATTTTTGGATTTTTAGCAGTGCTAAATCCATTGGTGAATTCGGACCATTGCTGAAGAAGATTGAAGTATTACCAAGTCAGTTTATAGAAGAAAGATGCGTATGAGATCAGTTTTCAGTCATAAATTTTAGCATTAAATTATACCGAATGACAGAATACGCAACCAGAAGGCAATTAATGCAGCAGAAAGAAGATGGGATATGTCGACAATAATGTCAGCTTACGAATTGTTGCGATAACCTACCGATAGTATTATTGTTGGTATTCATTATTGGCAGTATGAAGGGTTACCCTGAGGGTGAAATTGTGGTATGAGCAAGCAACTTGATAAGTTGACCACATTAACATAGTTATTACAGACTAGTTCTTCAAGGTTTCTCGACTATAGTTAAGTTGGGAGAATTTGAAGAAAAAGAAGTACAGGGGGCAGCATTTCTGAAGCTCAATAATCAGATAGAAGTAGTTTTCTCGGTTAAGAAGGATATCATCGCAAATTTATTGAGAGGTTTTAGAAAATTGGCCTTCTTTTGACCAATATAACGAGAAAATTTGTGATGTTTGAATGACCGGGAAATAGAAACAAGTTCAGTACAGTGAAGATACTAATATAGAATGTGGATACGACCATGTTAGTGATTGCAGGTGACATTGACGTTGTAGGTACACTTCATGCAGGTGTTCCGCACCCGAAGGGCCCCGGGTAGTGGGTAAATCGCATGCAATGTGCTGCATTGTCAGGTCCCGAGTCATAGAGGGTCGAGCCAAAAGTGATTGGCATTTCAATAATTATTACCGATGGGTAGATAGTAATAAAAAAAAAAAAAAAAAAAAAAAAAAAAAAAAACTTCAAAGCTTGCTTTTGGACAAGAAATGTGTCCAGTATGCATAATGTGTTTCACGTAACGATATTATGTGAGTGCATGTGCGATCCATAGCATGTGATTTAGCACAATAAGTTCATATTAAGCCAGATTTAACTTACGAGGAACAGCAGGTGGTAGTTATGGACCAAAAGGTTCATCGGCTCAAGAAGTGAGATATTACTCTCGTTCGTATTAGATGGAATCGCCACAGAGAGTCAGATGATATTTAGGACTGAGAAGCTGATAATAGAGCTCATTTCTAAATTTTAAGTTATGATATGTACATAGATTGTACGTATTTCCAGTTTCAATATTTCCGAGGACGGAAATAATTTTAAGGGTGGTAGATTGTAACATCCCATTTAGTAATTATTCAAAGTAATTATTATTAGTTCTGAGTTTGAACTAAATTACTTATATTAATAATGCTCGTTCCCAGTACCGAGCCCAGTTATTAAGTTATTAAAGTTATAAGTTCGACTTTAAGTCGTAAGTATTCTCGGTTAAATTTTATTCAGTAATCGAGCTAGTTCATTAATTAATTCCAGTCTGCTTATTTTTAGAAATAAAGTTTATAAGTTTGGAATTAATTATTCTAAGTTGTTGGAATAATCGAGTATATTTGGAAATAGTTACAGTTAAGCCGAGATGGGTTCGTGTAGAGAAAGTTGTAAACGAGTTTCATAAGATTTTTTTTTTCTAAGATTTTTCTAAGTCTCGGCCAAGTATTATGTGATTAATTTCCATAAGATAAGGCATGATTATTTTATTTCAAGTCTTACCTCATGCGATAATTTCATGTGGGTTAAGAGTATTTTAAGTGGAGTTGATTATGTGAGGGTGCAATACAAGTCATCCACATTTTGGACTCAAGTGCATGTGTTAACTTATTTTAATACATGTTAAGAAAAATGTATTATGTCGTATTAATGTGGTGGCTTACATTTAAGTGTGTAGATAAGTTATTTAATTAGTCAGCATCTTGAATGGTTGGCTAAGTATTTCTAATGACTCGTGAAGTGTAATTAAGGTAGTTGCTTAAGAGTTTAAATAAGATCCTACGTGATTTTATTAAAGCTTAATAGATAGCATGCATTCATCACCTCTTCCATTTTATATATATGTGTTTGGGTATTAGAAATGAGAAAATTATTAAATTCCATTTAAGCTTAGTACATGACATGTGTTTTGATGACTAAGCTAATTAAATTCTACAAGTTAAGTCATATTAGTCTTATTAATGTTGCATCATGTTCAGTTTGCAATTGCCGAACCAATTTCTTTAATTTGAGAATAACCAAGATTTTCAATTATTTAGTAAAGTCAACAATTCATTGATAACTCTTTTGGATAAAGACACATACGTGTATGATTAAAAAAAATGACACTTCTTTTTATAATGACAAGTGTCATTAACTTAGAAGTTAAGTGTTAAAATTTTCTTCTTCTTTTGGCTTATAAATCATTACATCAGATTGAGGAAAGTACTACATGCTTAGTTTTTTAAAAAAAATAAATAAATAAATAAAAATAAAAATCCATCTATACTTAGTCTAATATAGAAAGCTGAGAGGAAATTGTGTAAGAGCAAGTACTTCAGAGAAGGTCTACGCTAGCATCATATGAGTGGAGAGGAGAATTTAAGAGGTATTAAGTTAGTACTCTATTCGCTATATATATATATATATATATATATATATATATAAATGTATATATATTTAATGTTCTTTTCTATTTTTGTGGTGTGTATAAGTTATGTGTAGAAGAATGGCAGACATATAATATGTTTTGAATTTTTCAGCGGGGATCATTGGTAACGCAAAACACTCCGATCGGCTTGAAATCGGTTTGCTTCCTTCTTCCTCGCCGATAGAACGCCGCGTCCCTGCACAGAACTCTCACACCGGAGGGGTTTCCGGTGAAGAGCCTCTGATGCTTAAGTCAGTATATGTTTGTTCAATTTTCCAAAGTAAAGAATGGATAAATCGTAAATCCTAAGAAAAGACCCACTCCCATATATATAGGAGTGAGTTACCTGCCCTAAGAGCTGCCCGGATATTGGTGAGCTGTCCTGCCCTCGCTGCCCGTCCGTACACACACAGTGTGCGTGTTTTCAGAAATGTCAGGGGTGTCAGAGGTGGTTGTTGCCACTATCACTCTGCACCAATACGTTTTCGCCACGTGCCCCCCTCTGAGCTGAGGGGAATTATTCCCTTGCGCAAACCGTTGGGATCTCCTGACATCACTCACGCGCCCACTCGCGTTCAGGTCACGCTCTCGACTGCTTCCTTCCTGCTGCATGCTCGATCTGATCGAGCTCCCCCTTACTAAATCGATCCTCGACCAGCTCTGCTATTCTGCTCGATCTGTTCCGTTTCGGTCGATCATTCTTCAACCAACGTGGTTTTCTCCCCCCTATGCCTGCCTGACCGACGTGATGGACCGGTCTGCTCCTTAGTCGTATAATATCCCATATCATCTAGTCCCCCCCACTCTGGTCGAGTCTGAATGACTCGATCTAAGAGTGGATTCGAGCTGTCTTCTTCGTTCTACTTATTTTTTCGATCATTCTTGTTGGTGTCCCCCTCTGGTCTCCTCTCTCGATCACTTTGTTGATGTCGCTATCTGGCCTTTCCTCTCGATCACTTTCCTTTGATGTCGCACGCTATGATTACTTTTTATTTCTTATTATTACTAGCGTGATTTCTGCCTGCCACATGTCTTCCTTCTTTGTACTTTTAATCATCACGTCTTCTCGCGATTTGTGTCGCTTCGATATCTACGCCTCTTTAATTGTTTCCGCCATTGGATCTTCTTTTATCTAACGGTCATATTCCCCCAACTCTTCACCTTATTCATCTGTACTCCTATAAATACGATACTTAGTCATTTTTGCAGCTTTTCTCACCTTTGCGATTTTGAACCTTCTTTGCGCTCCACACTTTCTCTCTGCAAACTGTTCTTGCCTACTCGCAACGCCTGTTCAAGCAATTTCCAGCAACCACTTCTCCACCGCGACCATGAGTAAGTCTCCTGTGCTCCAATTTTATATTTACATGTGTTTATTTTGTCAATTTTTCGCTTTTCCTGTTGCTTCTCCTTTTCCCTAATTCTTCTCGCTTGCGGCAAAAAACCCCCCTTTCTTGCTTTTCGAAACCCTAATTCCTCTTCTCTTCCCCTCAATTTTTTGTTCTACTTTTCAGATTTCGCTGATTCTAGCGCAGCGAGCCATCAGTTCAGTGAGGATGAGACAAGCACATCGTCTTTTCCTATTCGCCAGCCTATCCCTCACTCGCCTTCTCGCTCTGTTGAGGAAATCTACAATCCCGTTCCTATCAGCGTTTTACGCCCCTCCGACCACGTCACACCTTCTCCTTCTCGCCAATCTACTCGTCTGATTGACGAATCAGATGAGGATACCCTCGATCACATCCCTCTAAATCGCCGCCGACCGGCGTCCGGGGCTTCTGACGCCGCCGAGGAGGCTCTCGATGCTACCGAGACCGTTGTTAAGGATGATGAGGATACTGTTCCTCTCTCTCGCCACTCTGTGTTTTCTCGAGTTACCCCTTCTCCTATCCTTGAAAAGGGCGCTTCGAGATCCTCGACCGGTGTTACACCCCTTGCTTCTTCATCCATCCCTGTCTCTACCTCCCCCCAGGCTGCTCCAAAGAAGGGTAAATCGACTAGGGTGTCTGCTTCTGCTAAGAAGGCTTCTTGTTCTTCTCGTTCTCTCGTAGCTGGCTGGTTGGACACCGAAGAAGTTGGCTATCCTACCGGCTGGGACTTCATGTCTCCGGGCCCTCGAGACACCTACGATAATCCTCCTCCCAACTGCTACACTTTCTTTGAGATTCAGTTTAAACTGGGCGTCCGTTTTCCCTTAAGTCAAGATTTGATTGATCTCTGCAAGTGGTTCGATCTGCCATTAAACCAACTCCCGCCTAACGCCATCCGTTTTATCACTATCTTCATCATTCTCTGTCGCATCCGTCTAGGTCGACTCGACCTAGATTTTTTCCATTACTGCTACATTCCTTCCAAACACGCTCAAGGGATCTACCTCAAGGGCCGCCACGATGTGCATTTCATTTCAGACACTCCATCGAACGTCCCTAGGTGGAAAGACAAATTCGCCTTTGCCGAGCCCACCCCTGCTTTTCCTTGGGTGTCATCTCCCTGGCTCAAGGAACTTCCTCGTGAATACTCGATACCTTCTACCAATGCACTTTTCGACCAACGGATTGCGGTGTGGAACAGCAAGCCCGTTGCGTCTAAGACTTTGCTCGAGGATGAGAACCTCCTACATTTTTGTGGTCTTCTTACTCACAAATCATGTCCTCTCCCTAGTCCAAAAACTCTTGACCTTATCCAAATCGAAGGCGACCCAGGTATGTATTGTTGTTGATTAGGCTTAGACAGCACCCTGTTTGTCTCACGTATTATGTATTCATTGCCGTTGTAACTTATGCATACCTTTTTTGCAGAGATGCCCGCTATCTCTGTGCCCAGGAGGAAAGCTCCTTTGAAAAAGAAAACCAACGTTGAGGGGTCGAGTTCCAAGCCTGCCGACTCGACCGCCTCACAGCCTGTATGCTCGACCTTGCCTTCCCCTGGTCTAACCGTCGAACAATCGTCCTCGGCCAATCTTCCAGCCGCCCAGCCAACCGAGCCATCCGACCAACTCGAGAAGCCGTCCTCTCCCCCACCATCGTCTTCTCCGGTTCACTCTCCTCCGCACGACCAGTCCTGCCCCATCATACACATTCCCGCGTCTCCAGAGCAGACTCAGCCCGAGGAGAATCCGCGTAAGCGTCCTTCTGCTGTGGGAGATGAGAATGTCGGTAAGCGCCGTCGGATTGAGAAAACCGCGCTATCGATCACCACACTCGACGGCGTAGGATTCTCGCGTTTCCTCTGGGATGTTCTTCCCCCTGTGGACCATCCTACTGACCGCTTTAACGACGGTCATACTTTGCGGGATCAGGGTCATCGTCTTGCCCGCTGGTTGGCTCAGGTACCCTACTATATCGACACTTATCTGCTGTACTTCCTTTCCTCCCCTCGTTACTATTCTAATACTTTCTTTTACGCTTCTTTGAAGGGCATGGTTGAACTCACGCCGTTGATCGAGCAGGCGCTGGCGAGCCCTGGTCGGTCTATCTCGGCCCTCGAGCGGAGTAATCTTCGCCTTGGCACCCAGCTGCAAGAAACTATCGCCAAGGCAAACGATCTCCACGAGAGGTTGAAGGAGTCGGCTGCCCGTAACAAGGCTCTTTCGGACGAGAAGGATACACTCGAGGGAGCACTGAAATCCTTTGAGGAGGCTCTCTCGGTCGAGGGAGCCAAAAAAGAGGCCCTCCGGGTTTCCCAGAAGGCCCTTGAAACCGCGCTCGAGGAGAAAAAATCAGCTCGAGCACGTGAAAACGTCGCTTTTGAACAAAAGGCGAAGCCCTTGATCGACGAGGCTGTCCTTCGAGCCCGGCGTATGCTCTTTCACACAACCGCTGGTCAACGCTTCCTGCAGAATTATCGTGAGCAAGTGGTGGCTGCCTTCAAGCAGTCGCCACAGTATTTGAAGGACGTGCAGGAACCCACTGCTTCGAGGCCATAATGCAACAGGCCGGGGTGCAAGTAGCTGAAGATAACTTCGAGGAGTTCAACATGGAAGCCATTTGGGATGCTATGCCCAAAGCCCCTGTTGGCTACCAAAGTGCTCTCGACCTGCCAGATGACCACGACTGGTGGTCCGGCCTGCTCGAGCTTGTCGTGAATCAAGATGACTTGCTAAATCGTACCTTTAAGCTCCCCGCCGGGTATGTTCCTCCTCTTGTTCGTCAAAATCAAACCGCCGGCGGAGCTGCGACAACCTCTGGTTCGAGTCAGCCGGTCGAGCCGACACAACAGCAGCTCGAGCCTGCTACCAATGACAACGGTGCTAACGCGGAACCAACTGCCCAAGGCCCTTCTAATGCCCCGTCTTGAAGTTGTTGTAATTTATTGTCTTTGATCTTTGTGTAATTTTCTTTTCTGAACGGTCATCGTTTTATCGAGCGAATGTTATTGGAACTGAAACATGTGTGGTGTCTTTGTCATTTCTTAGTGATGCGTTTGTTAAAGTGTTTGCTTGGTTATCGACGAGCATGTGCTGTCGCAACATGTCGATGTCATGTGAATCAACTGGAATCACTCCATTTACCTCCTTGATCAATCATAATTAATTAATGAATCTTAATGAATTAAATACCATTACACAAGTCCACCCTCGAAGGGGTGGTCGTTACATGCGACCATCCAGCCTTTCGGCCTTAGGCGTGATGGATTGTTTGTCTTCGAGCACATGTCCACCCTCAAAGGGGTGGTCGTTACATGCGACCATCCAGCCTTTCGGCCTTAGTCATGATGGATTTTTTGTCTTTGAGCACATGTCCATCCTCAAAGGGGTGGTCGTTACATGCGACCATCCAGCCTTTCGGCCTTAGTCGTGATGGATTTTTTGTCTTCGAGCACATGTCCACCCTCAAAGGGGTGGTCGTTACATGCGACCATCCAGCCTCTCGGCCTTAGTCGTGATGGATTTTTTTGTCTTCGAGCACATGTCCACCCTCAAAGGGGTGGTCGTTACATGCGACCATTCAGCCTCTCGGCCTTAGTCATGATGGATTTTTTGTCTTCAAGCACATGTCCACCCTCAAAGGGGTGGTCGTTACATTCGACCATTCAGCCTCTCGGCCTTAGTCATGATGGATTTTTTGTCTTCGAGCACATGTCCACCCTCAAAGGGGTGGTCGTTACATGCGACCATCCAGCCTTTCGACCTTAGTCATGATGGATTTTTTGTCTTCGACCAATCATTCATCATAGGCCACCACATATATGCAATGAAATTAAAGCAATCAATTAGGCACAGTATTGAAAGTTGAACAGAAATTTCATTAACTCAAATCGGGAATTTCAGTACATCATTTTGTTGTGGAGAGTTTCCGACAAGAGAAAGAAAAGACAAAAATTATAAACATAATATTTCTTCAAGTTAGCCACATTCCATGACCTGGGGAGTGATCGACCTTCAGCATCCTTGAGTGAATATGCACCTCCCGCATGCACCTTCTCGACCAAGTATGGTCCTTCCCAGTTGGGTTCGAGCTTACCCACGTGCTTCAACACGTCCACCCTTTTCCAGACCAGATCGCCCACCTGGAATATCCTCATCTTGACCTTCCTGTCATGCGCTGCCCGCATCCTCTGCTTGTACGCCTCGACTCTGATCGAGGCTTGTTCCTGATGTTCTTCGATTGTGTCCAGGGCTGCCATCATTAAGTTCTCGTTCTGCTCAAGATTATATGTGCTCGATCTTTGTGACTGGATCTCGCTCTCGATTGGGAGCAATGCCTCCATGCCGTAAACCAGGCTAAATGGTGTCTCTCCCGTGCTCGATCTTGGTGTTGTCCAATACGCCCAAAGTACTGAAGTGAGCTCATCGACCCATGCTCCCGACGCCTTCTCCAATCTTGTTTTCAGGCCGTTTAGGATGATTCTGTTGGTCACCTCGACCTATCCATTGGCTTGCGGATGAGCAACCGACGCGAAGTGTTGCTCGATCTTCAAGTCTTCACACCATGCTCGAATCCGCTTGCCATTAAATTGCGTCCCATTATCGGACACCAACACCCTTGGAACACCAAACCTGCAGCAAATATTGTTATATAAAAATTGTATGACTTTCTCTTCCGTGATTTTTGCCAGTGGCTCAGCCTCCACCCACTTCGTGAAATAGTCCACTGCCACTATCAAAAATTTTCTTTGACCAGTTCCCTGTGGCATTGGCCCTACCAGATCAACGCCCCACTGCGCAAATGGGATAGGGGCACTCATCGTCGTCATCATTTCCGCCGGTTGGTGAATAAGCGGCCCATGTTTCTGGCATTGTAAACACTTCCTCACCATCATCTTCGCGTCCTCCTTCATGGTCGGCCAAAAATATCCTGCTCGCAGTATCTTCGCTACCAAAGACCCCGCCTTACTATGATCGCTGCAACATCCCTCGTGGGTCTCCCTCAACACGTGTCGGCCCTCTGCTCGTGTCACACATCTTAGGTGAGGTCCGACATACGACCTCTTGTACAACACCCCATTATGCTCGAAAAACCTCCTTAACACCTTCACCCCTCCTTCTCTCAATTCCTTAAGTATCAAAGTTCTCCAATCGTCGACCTCTTCTATCTCCGCTACCTCCTGCTCGATCGCACTTCTCTCCATGTGCAGCAAAGTGACACTTTTGCTGTTACAGTCGACCAGATTCTGCGCAATTTTGGATAGCAGATCTGCTCGACCATTCTTACCTCGGGGTATTTGCACTAATTCGAATGAGCTAAACTCCACCCTAAATCTCTTCATTTCCTCGACATACCGCTGCATTCTCTCCTCCTTCACCTCAAAGTCCTCCTGAAACTGGCCTACCACCAACTGAGAATCAGAACACACTTGAATTTTTCGAGCTCCACCTGCTATGGCCAGCTGCATCCCTTTAATAACCGCCTCATATTCTGCCTCATTGTTCGATACCTTGTGCTCAACTTTGACTGCAAACTCCAAATTGTCTCCCTTGGGTGAGATTAGAACAATGCCCAAGCCCCCTCCAACTCTCGACACCGAGCAATCAGCAAACATTTGCCAAACACCTTCTTCTTCCTCCTCCCCTTTCGTACCCTCTTGTATGAAATCCGCCAATGCCTGTGCTTTTATCGCCCTCCTTGGCTCATATGCTATCGTGTATTCGCTCAACTCGACCGCCCATTTGACTAGTCGACCTGATACCGAAGGTCGACCTAACGTTTCTCCCAATGGCATATTCGTTCTCACCTTCACTTTATGGCCCAGAAAATACGGCTGCAACTTCTTACTGTTACTACCACCGCTAATGCACACTTCTCTATCTCTGAATATCTCCTTTCCGCCCCTTGCATCACCTTGCTCACATAATAAATTAGAAATTGCACTGCGCCTTCTTCCCTCAACAGAACCGAGCTTACCGTCATTTCTCCTATAGATATATACAACACTAAGTCCTCCCCCGGAACTGGTTTAGCTAATAGAGGCAAGTTAGCTAACACCTTTTGTAACTCCTCGAATGCTTTCTGGGCCTCCTCCGTCCATTGGAATTTTGAGTTCTTTCACAACGTTCGAAACAATGGCCCACTCTTTTCCGCCACCTTGGATATGAACCGGCTCAAACCCGCTATCCTGCCCGTCAGAATCTGCACCTCCTTCACTTTTGTAGGTGGCTTCATCTCGATCACCGCTTTCACCTTTTCTGGGTTGACCTCGATCCCTCTCTTCGTTACCATGTACCCCAGGAACTTTTTCGACTTTACCCCAAAAGAACATTTAGCGGGGTTCAGCTTCATGCCATATCTCCGCAACGTCAAGAACGTCTCCTTTAAGTCATTCACGTGATCGGCCTCCACCTCACTCTTCACCAGAATATCATCGACATACACCTCCATGTTCCTTCCCAGCTGTTCCTTAAAGATCTTGTCGACCAACCGCTGATACGTCGCCCCTGCGTTATTTAAACCGAAAGGCATCACCACATAACAATAGGTGCCTCTGCTCGTAGCAAAACTCACCCTCTTCCTATCCTCTCGAGCTAAAGGGATTTGGTGATACCCCTGGGATGCATCCATAAGACTGAGTAACTCACAACCTGCGGTAGAATCGACCAACTGATCGATCCTGGGCAAAGGATACAAGTCTTTCGGACACGCCTTGTTTAAGTCTCGAAAATCAATACACATCCTCTACTTTCCCCCAGACTTAGACACCATCACCGTGTTCGACAACCATTCAGGGAACTGGATCTCCTTAACGTGGCCCGCCTTCAACAACTTCTCAACCTCCTGCTCGATCACTTTGTCCATTTCCGCGCCGTGGTGTCGTCTTTTTTGATTCACTGGCCTCACTGTTAAGTCGATGTTCAAACGATGTTCTATCACCTCCGCCTTTATCCCTGTCAACTCCTCCGCCGTATACGCAAAAACATCCGCGAACTCTCTGATCAACCCAATCAACTTCGACCTTAGGGGCTCCTCTATCTCCTTACTTATCCGAAATTTTCTATCCTCACACCCTTCTACCATCTGGACCTCCTCAATCTCCCCTCCTGGCTGCATTTCCACCTTCTCCTTCCCCTTATCGGCTCTCTCCTTCTCTTCTCTTGACCTTGAGCCTCCAGGTCGGCTCGATACTTCCTCTCCAAGCTTCGCTCGCTTCCTCGAGAGCTGCTTATTATTGCTCACCGTGGTCTGATAGCAACTCCTCGAGGTAAGCTGATTTCCTGCGACCTCACCAACGTTTTCCCCCACCGGATATTTGATCGTCATGTGGTACGTCGACACGACCGCCTGGAAAGCATTTAAGCTGGTCCTTCCCATGATAATGTTGTACGAGTACTCTGCTCCAACGACCACAAACCGCACCATTCGCACCTTCCTCGTCACTCCTTGCCCCAAGGCAACAGAAAGGCTCACCTCTCCCATCGGCATCACTTCGCCCCCGTTGAATCCATATAGGGCTGTGGTCACCGGCTTCAAGTCGAGGTTGAGCTCTTTGTTTATCTGCACAAAACAATCATAAAACATCACATCCACCGAGCTCCCCGTATCAATAAACACCCTCTTCACATCGAAACCAGTCACCTCCGCCGTTATCACCAGTGCATCATTGTGGGGTAATACTACTCCCTCTGCATCCTCCGCCCGAAAACTTATCTCTGGCATCCGAGCAGTGATCCCCACCTCCTCTCTCTTCCTCTTCATCGCTCGAACATGGCCTTTCCTTGCATTGTTCGAGTCCCCATCAGTTGGGCCCCCCGAGATCATATAAATTGTTACTCTCTTCACCGGGCCTTGATCCTCTTGACCTCCTCGATCTTGACTCCCTCGTCTCCTCTTGCCTCCTCGATCACCCCTTCCTCCTTGAGGATCGCCTTCCTCGTCATCATCTCGATCACTCCGCTCCACCGAGTCCTCTCGACACTTCCCTTTATCCTTTCCCTTCGCCTTTCCCTCGTACACGAACTCCTTAAGATACCCGGCCTTGATAAGGCGCTCGATCTCATCCTTGAGGTTCCTACACTTCTCTGTTTTGTGCCCGTAATCTTTATGAAAACGGCAATACTTGCTCGACCTAGGCTGTGTCGGCCCCTCACGCCTCGATTTTGGCCACGTCACATCCCTGTCCTTTATCTTCTTCTCAATAGCTATCAACACCTCTCCCATTCTCGCATTAAGGGGCGTAAAGTGTTGGAAACGCTTCCCCCCCAATACCGGTCGATCCTTCCACCTGTCTTCTCGCCCACGATCAATCCTACCACGCCCCTCTCTTCTGGGCGATCTCCTTCCCGGGGATACTCTTCGAGGCGAGCTTACCCTTCTTTTCTTCGGCTCTGGCTTAGCCAACTCTTCCAACTTGGCAAACTCAGCCTCCGTTTCCTCCAAATTAATATACTTCTTACACCTTTTTAGCACATCGTCATACGTACGAGCAGGGGTTTTGGCTAAAGATGTTCTACAAGGCCCTGCTCGCAGATTCCGTATCAGCCCCCCAACCTTCACTTCGTCCGAGGCCGTGGGGATCTCCAAACAAGTTTGATTGTATCGCGCGACATACTTGCGTAATGATTCTTTCTCCCCTTGCCTCATAGCCATCAACGTCAAGTACGTCTTTTCCTGTGCCACTGCACTCGCATACTTGGTCATCAGCTTTTCTGCGAAATCATCAAAGTCCTTGATCGATCCATGAGGGAGCTGCTGAAACCAGTCGAGCGCGCCTCCCCTCAAGGTCGACAAGAATGCCCTGCAGCTAACCGAGTCAGAATAACCATGCAACACAGCCAAATTCTCAAACGCCCTTACATGCCTCGACGGGTCAGTGGTCCCATCGAACATAAAACTCATGTCTCTGAAATTCACAGGTAATGGTGCAGCCAATATATCCCTCGAGAACGGATGTCCTCGAGCACGTCTTTCAGGTCGACCATCCATCTTAGCCTGCATCTGCCTCACCTGTTCCGCGAGCCTCTCCACCTCACGATCTCTTAAGGCCCCATCTCCTCCATAGCTAGACACGTCCTCATCCACCATCGTTGGCCCAGCAGCCACTCGCGAAAGGCTTTGAGTGACCTGCTGAACCGCTTGTGCCGCCGCGTTCGCCACCATCTGCTGCATCTCCTGCCTAGTCATCACCACCTGCTGGCCAGGACACTGTTCCTCCACCGGCGGCGGCACCGCTCCTTGCACCGCCGCTCCTCGCTGCAGCGTCGCGGCCAGATCTGGTTGCGGCGGCGTTGGGGCCACCGCGCCTTGAGCTGTGCGGGTCTCCTGGGCCCGATTTGAGCCCACATCAGCCTCTGGTTGCACCGGCGTGACTTCTACACCTTGGGGAACAGGCGTCGGAGTCACCGGTGTACGCGAGGGTCCAGAGAAGCCCGGAGGTTGGCCTTCTCCAAACGGCCTCGTCATCGTCCACGCATCATCGAACGATGCTTGTAAATCTCTTCTAGGAATTCCGTCCGCCATAGCTACCAAGCTTCGGAAATCTCAGCACACCATTTTTCGAACGAAAGTCCCACAGACGGCGCCAAATGGTAACGCAAAACACTCCGATCGGCTTGAAATCGGTTTGCTTCCTTCTTCCTCGCCAATAGAACGCCGCGTCCCTGCACAGAACTCTCACACCGGAGGGGTTTTTCGGTGAAGAGCCTCCGATGCTTAAGTCAGTATATGTTTGTTCAATTTTCCAAAGTAAAGAATGGATAAATCGTAAATCCTAAGAAAAGACCCACTCCCATATATATAGGAGTGAGTTACCTGCCCTAAGAGCTGCCCGGATATTGGTGAGCTGTCCTGCCCTCGCTGCCCGTCCGTACACACACAGTGTGCGTGTTGTCAGAAATGTCAGGGGTGTCAGAGGTGGTTGTTGCCACTATCACGCTGCACCAATACGTTTTCGCCACGTGCCCCCCTCTGAGCTGAGGGAAATTATTCCCTTGCGCAAACCGTTGGGATCTCCTGACATCACTCACGCGCCCACTCGCGTTCAGGTCACGCTCTCGACTGCTTCCTTCCTGCTGCATACTCGATCTGATCGAGCTCCCCCTTACTAAATTGATCCTCGACCAACTCTGCTATTCTGCTCGATCTGTTCCGTTTCGGTCGATCATTCTTCAACCAACGTGGTTTTCTCCCCCCTATGCCTGCCTAACCGACGTGATGGACCGGTCTGCTCCTTAGTCGTATAATATCCCATATCAATCATAAATTTTTTATAAGTCTTAATGAGAAAACAGATAGTGCATGTGTTTAAGTGCAGTTTCGAATTTCTATATATTTAGTTGTAAAAATTCGAATTTTTATATACATGCATGATTAAGCTAAGATTAAAATGTTAAAAAAAATTATTATAAAGCATTAGTATGATGTTTGAAAGATTTAAATATGTTTAAGTTTCATTGATTTGATAATTAATTAAATTCATAAGAATTTAATTATTAGTAATGATTTTGAACTCTAGTATAATATTGATTAGTCTTTGAAAATTTTATATTTTTAGAATATATGATGGCTGGGATAATTTTATTAAATTATTTTAGAAATCGGGTTATAATCGAATATGTTGAGTTTTTGTAAATTTTGATAAAGAGATGATTAAAGTAGGTATTTTAACCTTTAAAATGAAGTTTTATAAAATAGTAAATTTGGTTTTTATGAGCATCATAAACTGTGTCGAGCCTAGTCACTTGCTAGTGAGTTGAGATGAGTATATTAAAAAAAAAAAAATTATTTTAGAAATGTCTTATGTATTAAGAAAGTAGCATAAGGTGGTGATTATGTTTCGTATATGCCACTTAATGGTATATGTGGCTTAAGGAGAATTAAAGTAGTTTTCACCTACCTTTTCCATTGTTTATTAATAGCCATAAAAGCAGAGTATTTGTGATTCAAACCAGTCCAGTTTAAGTATATCAGTTTTATTTCCGAACTTAGTATTATTTTAGAGAACCATTAGTTTGTTCCTTTATACCCAGAGTAGAGTTGAGCACCCTAGCATCTTATTGAGTATTACGAGCATAGTACTTAGTATATTTGTTTATATTTTTATGTAGCTTGCAAATACATCTACCCAACACAGCACTTACAGTTTTCAAAAGTTTTTCAAAAGAAGAACAGGTGGGGACCCAACCTGGGTATTACATTGCTTATAATATTGTACCATGTATGAGGTATGTATGTAGATATTTACCCGAACGGTCAAGTTATTCCGTTCGTGGTCCAGTTAAGATGAGTTTATAATCACCCGGTCTTGTATAGAAGGTTTTTCCATCCTGGGTTTCTGGGGAGGCGACCCCCAGAGTGTGATCACATGATAATCCGGACAGTTCCCGGATGTTGCATCAGTAAAGTGAAGTTTTATTTATGTATATACATTGTTCATGATATTGGATTATATGTGTTGTATATTCAGTATGGGTTTTTACGGAGTACAAAGGATTAGTACTCACGCCCCACTATTATCATTTTCAGGTAACAGTGTCGGTGCAGAGGTGTGAGCTGAGCAGTGGTGGTGGGGTCGTGGATTCAGAATATTATTTTTTACGAGCACATTTATTTATACTGTTGTGTAATATGATGTTATATTTTTCAGATTTCCGCTACGCATTTCAAGTTTCGAACTTGCATGTTAAGTATTTTCAGATTTACAGACTTTAACCAGTTTACCAGTATGAACGGGTTTTCAAATTTACATGCTTGTTTGATAAAGATTAAAAATATGTTTTCTTTATATTTAAACTAGCAGTTATATCAAGTTCAAGAAAAAACGGATTTTTAGAAAAGATAAATTTAGTAGCATCCCGAGTTAAGAGCAAAAGATTTAAAAAAAATTAATAATCATTTTCGAAGTAAACGAAGAAAAAAAAAATACTCTGATAAGCGGGGTGTTACAAGGTCGCCACCCCATACCATCCACAGACGTCGGGCCAAGTAGAGACGAGCAACAAACAAATCAAGACCGTTCTTGAGAAGATGATGAACTTGTCCAGGAAGGATTGGTCGAGTAGGCTAGATGATGCTCTATGGGCACAACGTACAACTTACAAGGGAGTCTTGGGGATGAGCCCGTTCTGGCTCGTTTACGGAAAGGCATGCCACCTTTTAGTCGAGATCGAACACAAGGCATTTTGGGCAACTAAAAAGATGAACTTTAATCTTGATGCCGCCGGGAAGGAGAAGATGTTGCAACTCTCGGAACTCGAAGAATTGAGGAATGAGGCATACGAGAATTTTGAAATCTACAAGGACAAGGTCAAAAGGCTTCACGGCTCGACCATTGTCCGAAAGAACCTAGTGCCCGGTACGAAAGTTCTCTTATTCAACTCCCGACTTCGTCCCTTGTCGATGAAGTGTTATCTCTTGGAGCTGTCTGACTTCGAAATCTGGCGAATGGTGACATGTAGTAAACGGGCAGCGAGTGAAGCCGTACTTTGAAGGAGAATTCGGGAAGCAACATGTCGAGACCATCAGTCTCGGCGACCCACTGTATCCTTGATTCAGAATGGTGCCGAGCTCCCGACTTTAAACCGAGCATTTTTGTACTTCTTGTATATATATATATATATATATATATATATATATATATATATATATTTAAATTGATTTTATTATCATAAAAAAATGGTTGAATCCTTAGCGCCGCTAAGGCAGATATTCATAGCGGGTTTCACCATTTCTGAGCCGAACAACTAAGGCGGGTTAGCGGCGCTAAGGAACCTTAGCGCCGTTAAGGACTGAGAATTGTTAAAAATAAAAAAGGGAACGGGCATCTGGGCATAATCTCACAAATACATCTCGCCCTCTCAAGCAAACACCCCTACTCTCATCGCGACCATCTCTTTCATCCAAATCCGGCGACCGCCTCCGACCAGTTCAAATCCGACGACCATCTCCGTCCAACCTACCCCTCGTCTCCTGTCACCGTCATTTCCACTTATCCATCATCCACCAAACCCTAGCTCGCGGCCAATCCCTTAGTGCCAACCATCCGACCACCGACGACGACGCAATTTCGGCCACCTCATCACCCACAGCCGCCCGTTTTCTAATTTCCAAGTCTGTCCACCGAGCCCTAGTTCGAAAAAATCACTTCGTCTCCAGTCATCTACCTCAGGAGACCACCTCCGGCCAGCCACCCAGTACCTCCGGCGACGAACGACCAGCAACCTCAACACCTCCGTTCACCTCAGTCAACAGCCCTCCACAAAACCCTAGTTCGTGGCACTTTATTATTTCCAGTTAATTCAACTCAAAGGTACGATTGGCTCTCTCCAACTGAAATTGATGCATTGTAGTGTCGTGAGGAGGCCTACTCCGAGTTTGAATCATTCCAAATTGTCCACAGTATCTTAAGCACGATTCTCGCATGCCACGTGTTCGACGAATTGCCCGAACCAAAACTCATGGTCAAAGGCAGACCTAACGCAAAGAAAAAGGCCCCTGCAGCTTCAAAGAGCAAAGCGTCGGCCTCCACGAGCGCCAACCCCGACCCGGCAGTCCCAGCCTTGTCCTTAGCACAACAACACGACATTCCCTTTGAAGTCGTGTCGATGGACGAGGTCAAGGCGTACCAAAGGCTTCACGCCAGGCTCGTTCTAGCACCACGCCAAATCGATTGGGAGTACTTCAACGACGAGCTCGAGATCGGTGACGATATCTACCGGTATATCAAGTTGCTCGACCTCAAGGAATTCGAGGATACGGAACCGTATGCTTACCGGTATTTGACCCTGGAGTTCTTCAGCATAGTCGCCAGGCACGAAAATGGGAAGTACCTCACGGCTCGACTTAAGGGCACAAAATATAATATCACCGACAAAGTGTTGCGCGACATCTACAAATTGGATTCCTCAATCGCGACACGCCACAGCCCCATGGGGTACAAAATCGACCCGCATTGGGCGATCATCTCCCCATGCGAGACATACAAGAAGTCGGGGCCGTCTTTGGGACTAATCAGCGACTTGGCTCATGTGGTGATCCACAAGTACATATCACAAATGATCTACGGCAAGGAGTCAAACAAGGTGAGCGAGCAGCAGGTGTTCATCTTGTGGTCAATTTCTCACGACAAGCCGGTGACCATGTTGCAGTATCTGAAGGACACCCTTTTCGACATACGCAACGACACAAGGCGCGGTCCAAACTTGGGCCATGTGGTGTCCAAGTTAGCCGAGTACTTTGGGGTTGACATCGACGAACCCCCAATCCGTGCCAAGCTGATTTCACAGAAGGACCTCTGGCACGCCGGCTACCTGATCAACCCACACACCCGAAGCTCGTCACCAAGCGGTCCAGCTACAAGGCCTATTGCGAAGAAATGGGTATACCCTATCCGGACGACGAGTCCCAACCGGCAGCCGGTACATCGGCTGGTCCAGCCGACGAGAACTCTCATGATGAGGACGGGAACGACTCCGACGCCGACAGACATTCCGTTCACGAGACCATTCAGTCTCCTCCATCGATAGATGCGCACACGGGTGCGTCTTTCCAGTCGGCTGCTCCAGTTTGGTTCTTCGAGTATGAGGCTCGGAATGAGGATGTTGGATGACTTTCACCGAGCAGAACGACGCGCGTTGAACGTCATTCGTGGAGTCCAACGATGCACATTGGATGGAGCAAACCAGGAGGTGGAAAGAGTTTGTTCAGGGCAATGAGGCGCACTGGACAGCCCATGACAACCGATGGGACACTTGGGCGTACCAGCAGTGGAGCACTTGGGATACCCGATTCAGCCAGTGGGATACCCTTAGGAATCCGTGGAACAGCAATGCCCCACCGCCATCATCGGACGCACAGTGACTTGTCACTGTGCTTTGTACGTTTTTCTGTCTCTTTCTCTTTTAATTTTGTATAGCTTATTTTATTTTCCAGTCGGTTAATTGTGTGGTCTAGCTCTCTTGTACTTAGGATTAGGATTGATAATGGGGACATTGTCTAATTTTAAGTGTGGGGGAGTTTTACGTGTTTACGTGACTACATGGTTAACCGGGTCTAGTTCTTCTTTTTTGGATTGCTTTTATTTTCTTTTCTCTTGCTTTGTGGACCGTGTCTAGTTTGTAGAATTATTTGTTTGTGTCTTTCTGAGCTTGAACTTTGATGTATTGTAAGACTAGTTGATGATTGATTGATTGGGTTAAGAAGTTGTGATGATGAGAATGAGTGGCACATTTTGATGAATTGGCTTGGTTGTTTTGTGGATAGTTATTTTACCTTGTAAGGATTGAGCCACGTTCATTTCTTTTCTCGTGAGTTATTGGTCAGAATCATTGTCAATTAGAATTTGCCTTGAGTCTACTTAGAAATGAAATAATTGGATTTGTGAACGTGAATATGATTGAGGCATTCTTTGCATTTCCTTTCCCTTTTCTTTTTCTGAAAATAACTTCGCTAGTCACCCCCTTTGAGCCTTATTGATTTTCTTTCTTTTATAACCTCGTGACAATGATATTGTGGGGTTGCAGGTGTAGAATTGGAGGTGATTCGTGTTTGTATATATATATAGATAAAAAAAAAGCAAAAAAAAAAAGAGAGAAACCGAATGGATTACATAAAATGTCCAAAGGTTCTCACACAAAAAAAAAGAGAGAAAAGAGAGAAACCGAATGGATTACGTAAAATGTCCAAAGGTTCTCACAAAAAAAAAAATGAGAAATGGTGAATAAGTTGGGAAGTATGTTGGTTATGGAGTGGTTGGGGGAACCGGTTGATGTCAGCAACCGGAGAAGTTCATGATTATGGTTATCTGATTGAGTTGATTTGATTTTTATTTACACAGTTAGCCTATATTTATCCTACCCGATCCAAAGAGCCTACGTTACATCCCTTAAAGTCCTCTTTATTCATTGTTTCACGAATTTGATTGTTTTAGAGTAGGAGTTAGACGAAACTTATGATTGATTCGACTGACGACCAATTTGAGTGTACCCAGCTGATATTTGAGAAAGAAATTGAGTGAGGCACGTATGATATACTTTTGTATTCGAGAGTTTATGACCTAAGGATACCCAAGCTAGCAGCGCTTTGTTTCTTAGCGGTTTCAGACTCGAACGGCTAACATGCCTTAGCGCCGCTAAGGTCTATTTTGTAATAGCCGCGATTTTCGTGGATTTTGAATTGGAGAATGATATATTTCGATCCTAGGGCTAATGTTAGACATTCTGAACATTGTGTATTTCGTTTTTCACTTCCATAATACATCTTTGATCTAGTTTTCATAGGATTTTGATCTTGGATAGTGAAAACTCCAAGATTCGACTTGTGGATTTAGATTGCTCGTTATTTTTCGACATTGGATTCGTATTTAACCGTAAGCTTTCTATTTCATTTTATCTATAATGATGATGCTTGTGATTGATGTTGATGTTGATGTTGAATTTGGGATGAGTAGCTAAATTCGTATCTAGGGCTAGGGAATAATTGTTCCAGTTCGATTTCGTTTGTGTGATTGTTGCATTGCTCAATCTATACAAGTTCTGTTAAACCTATGGTTGGATGATTGATCACCATCTTAATCTATTCAATCGATTTTAGAACTGAAAGGGGAGGAATCGATCGATCTAGGCTTGTTTAGAATAGACTTGTTTGGAAACGTATTGTCTATGTGCTAATTGATTCGATAATTGTTCGTTTATGTTTGTTCTCTTGTTTCGTGAGTTATTGAGAATGAATCTATAAATGAGTTAGTTTTTCGAGTTCTTTAGCCGAGTGATCAATTGCGTTTAATGTATTGAGAACTGGAAACGATTGTCCCCGACGTCCTAGTCCCTTTTATCATTAATCGAATTGTGCTTTGTGCTGTGAGATCGAAATTGCCTTGTTTGAGAATCATTCATAGTTAATCTCGATAATCAAAACCAACCAATTGAATTAGAGTGTTTAGGATTATTTTCTGTTTCTGTGACTGAATATTTGCACAATTTAATCCAGCTGACCTTCCTTGAGACACAACTCGGTGTTCGAATCTTTTGATTCTACTCCGGTAAAAATAACTACAACAGCAAGTAACTGATAGAGTGATCTTCGGTTCGACCGATGACGACCCACTCTATCTAAGTGCAGAACAATAGAACGTAGAACTTGTTCAATCTAACATGATTCTCATTCATAAAGGGCAAATGTGTAATAACATGCAAAGCCAAGCTTTCAGTATATAACACTAACAATCTCCCACTTATACTTAAAGTTTTCGCTTTTACAGTATAGTCCTATCAATTCGTTATTCTAAAAGACCTATGTCGATCCTATTGCCATGCTCATGACTCTTATTCCTTCCACGTGTTTGACGAAGACCTTCCCCAACAAACTCTTCGTGAAAGGATCAGCTAGGTTGTCCTCTAGCGCAATCTTGGCAACATCAACGTCTCCTCTACCAACGATATCTCGAATCATATGGTACTTGCGCTCTATGTGTTTGTTTGCTCTGTGGGCTCGAGGTTCCCTTTAGTTTGCTACTGCTCCACTATTATCACAGTACACGATGATACTTTGTGGCAAACTCGGTATCACCTCTAAGTCCACTAAGAAGTTCCTGAGCCATACTGCCTCTTTCGCTGCCGCTGAGGCTGCTATGTACTCGGCTTCCATGGTGGAGTCTGCCACGCATTTCTTCTTAGCACTTCTCCATTAAATGGCTCCACTTCCCAAGGTAAACACATAACCTGAGGTTAACTTACTTTTATCCCTATCTGGCTGGAAATCAGAATCACTGTAACCCAGACGTAACAATCTGTCTGCACGGTAAACTAACATGTACTCCTTAGTCCTTCTCAAGTAGTTGAGTATATGCCTCACCGCAGACCAATGTTCCCTTCCCGGATTACTTTGATATCTAGCCACCATGCCAATGGCGTAGCTAATATCCGGCCTAGTGCACAGCATTGCATACATCAGACTTCCTACTGCCGAAGCATAAAGAACTATCTTCATCTCCTCTATCTCCTCAGATGTCTTAGGAGACATCTCCTTAGATAGAGGTATTCCATGTCTGAAAGGTAACATACCTTTCTTGAAATCATGCATGTTGAATCTGGCCAAGACAGTATCTATGTATGAAGACTGGAATAAGCACATCATTCTCTTCTTACGGTCTCTTATGAGCCTAATACCAAGAATGTGTCCTGCTTCCCCTAAGTCCTTCATATCAAACTGCTTAGACAACCAGACCTTTACGTCTGATAACTCCTCCTTATTGTTTCCAATAAGAAGTAGGACATCTACGTAAAGCACAAGAAACACCACCACGCTTCCACTGATTTTCTTGTAAACACAATGCTCATCCGGACATTGAGTGAACCCGTACGACTGGATCACCTCGTCAAAATGGATGTTCCAAGATCTCGAAGCTTGCTTCAGTCCATAAATTAGACCGATTAAGCTTACACACTAGATGCTCACGACCTTCAACAATGAATCCCTCTGGTTGCTGCATATAGATGTCTTCCCGAAGGTTCCCTTTAAGGAAAGCCGTCATGACATCCATCTGCCAGACCTCATAATCCATATGAGCGGCTACAGCCAAGAGAACCGAATGGACTTAAGCATAGCTACTGGCGAAAAGGTCTCATAATAATTAATACCCTCGATCTTGGTGTAACCTTTCGCAACAAACCTAGCTTTGAAGGTTTTTACCTTCCAATCCGATCCTCTCGTTCTCTTATAGATCCACTTATGTCCAATGGGTCGAACCCCATCGGGTAGTTCTACAAGATCGCAGACCTGATTGGAGTCCATTGACCCCATTTCAGCTTTCATTGCAACATTCCATTAATCTGCATCTTTATCTTGGAGTGCCTCATTGTAAGTTCTTGGGTCCAACTCTAGGTCTTCTGGAACTGAATCTGATGACTCTCTAAGACCTATCCATCGATCGGGTAAATGAGAAACCCTCCCACTGTGACGAGGCACTGTCTGCATTGGTACACTATCAATGTTCCGTGTTGCAGTATTATGTGATGTATCTACATGTGCACTCGGTGGGGAACCATCGATTTCACCCCTTAACTCCTCTAAGACTAATCTACTTGTAGGCTTATGATTCATAATATAGTCTTCTTCCAAGAATCTAGCGTTTGTCGAAACGATCACCTTCTGATCCACGGGACTATAAAATAATCTATCTTTCGTTTCCTTGGGATAGCCAACGAAAACTCGTGCTTCTGAACGTTTTTCCAATTTGTCAGGTTCCTATACTAAAACGTGTGCAGGACTACCCCACACTCGAATATGTGAGAACCCGGGCTTGCGTCGTTTCCACAATTCGTAAGTAGTGGTCTCAACTGACTTTGATGGAACCAAGTTCATAATGTACGATGCTGTTTCCAGCGCCATTCCCCAATACGAATCAGGTAACTTCGAATAACTCATCATTGACCTAACCATCTCTATAAGAGTCCTATTTCTTCGCTCTGCAACCCCGTTCTGCTGGGGCGTCCAGGTGCAGTCAGATGGGATTCAATCCCAGCTTCTGATAAGTATGTCCTGAACTCTCCAAAAAGTTATTCGCCACCTCGATCAGAACGAAGTGACTTGATACATTTTTTTTTTTTTTTTCCGAACGATAATAAAACATCTCATAACACCAATGAAAATACATAGTTCATAAGCAACCCGTAGAGCACACTAGCTCAAACCACACAGAGAAAGAAAAGACATGGAGTACCACACCGCCGGTGGACTACAAACAAAAATCAACCAAACGACTAAAAATACAAGCGCCCAAAGGCAAATACATAGATTTGACCCCTTAGACAAACACGGACCAAAACAACGAACTAAAGCAAACACTAACACGGAGCCACTGAACATAAGAACCTAGCCCCGAACCAAACCACAAGACTCAAAGCAAAAAGGAAACCAAACTAGAGATGACAACTGCTGAACTCTGCCCATTCCTTCACAGCATTGCGAGCAACTATCAATTCTGGCATCCACACCTTTTGAAAGACCCACAAGTTACGTGATTTCCAAAGCCACCATAATATGTAAGTCGATAATTGGATCGTGGCTTTGGTTGTTGGTGCCTTGTTCATTTCTGCCATGCTCCCCCACCAATATTTGAACTTTGATACAGATATAGCCGCTTGGTCCCAAGACACAGGTGCAAACCCCCACACTTTGACTGCTCTGGTGCAATTGAACATAGCATGCTCCACAGTTTCCAAACAATCCCCACAACACTGGCATACCTGATCAACCTGCATTCCTCTTAAGCTCAAATTTACACTAACAGGTAAGGTATCTGTAAAGCATCTCTATACAAAATGTTTTAGCTTCCCCTTAACCTTCAAATGCCAGCACCTCATTCTAGCCTTTTTATCAGAAATCACAGAGGAGCTACAGCCAGGCAAGTCAAGCCTAAGGAGCTTCTTCCTAATTGCAACAGAGTAAGCTGATGAAACAGAGAACTTACCTTTAGCATCTGCCTTCCAAATCCACCTATCTTTCTCATTTGGGTCAAGGCCTGTCATTGCCAGAATAGCATTGCAAGATGTCTCAGTAAACAACTCTTGGACAACATCTCTATTCCATCCTCTGCCATCTTCTGTTAGGAGTTCATTCACCCACTGTAGCTGAAGTTCAGTATCCTCTGATCTCAGAGTTGGCTTCCCAGAAGGTAAACCTGTAACCCAAGGATAAGACAAGATTTTGGTGTTCAACCCATCCTTCACTTCCCTTTTGAAACCTTCTCTGTAAATATTCATCACTTTCACCCAAGAATTCCAGAGCCAAGATGTAGAACTATGAGTTTTGGCCTCCAAGACACACCCAGCAGGAAAGTACTTTTCCTTCAAAATCCTGGTCACCAAGGTGTTGGGCTGAGTAAGTAATCTCCAGATTTGTTTAAGGATCAAAGAGTCATTAAATACTCTCACATCCTTAAATCCCAGTCCACCAGAATCTTTTGGTAAAGTAACCTTCTTCCAAGCCACCCAGTAGATACCTTTCTTCTGCTCAGACCCTCCAGCCCACCAGAAATCTGCACTCATCTTAGCAATCTCTTTGCAAATACTGATAGGTAGGCAAAAACAAGACATGACAAAAACTGGAAGGGCATTAATAATAGCATTAATTAGTACCTCCTTCCCAGCTTTTGATAAGAGTTTATTAGTCCAGCTATTGATTCTCTTCCTCACAGCTTCCAGCACAAAGTTGAACACCTCTTTCTTAGACCTCCCCAACCCCATTGGTAGGCCCAAATATCTGGTAGAAGAACACATTGCTATCTCATGTAGAGTCTGGCACACCCCATGCTTCACCACCTCACTAGTATTTCTACTGAAGAACACATTTGATTTTGCAGGATTTACCCTTTGCCCAGAAAAACTTTGATAAACTGCAAGCACCCTCAACAGACTCAGAGCATTAGGTTCATCAGCAGCACAAAAAACTAGTGTATCATCAGCAAATAAAAGGTGAGATAAGGTAGTCCCACCTCTACATATTTTCAGTCCCTGCATATCCCCATCTCTCACAGTGGTTCTGATCAATCTGGAAAAGACTTCTGAGATTAAGATGAAGAGGTAAGGGGACAGGGGGTCCCCTTGCCTGATACCCCTTGAAGGAGTCACAAAACCAGAAACCTTCCCATTGACATTAAAAGAGTAAACTGCGGTTGACATACATGCAAAAATCCACTGAACAAAGATACTATGGAACCCCATCTGAAGCATTGTTTTCACCACACAATTCCACTCTACTCGGTCATAAGCCTTCATCATATCAAGTTTAACTGCCATGAAGCACTTTTTACCAGATCTATGTTTATTCAGAAAGTGGATGACCTCATGAGCAATCACCACATTATCTAGTAGCTGTCTATCCGGTACAAATGCAGACTGAGTTTCATGAATACAGAATTTAAGGCACTCTCTCAGTCTAGAAGCCAAAATTTTAGCCACAATTTTATATGAAACACAGCAAAGGCTTATAGGTCTAAAATGATTAATAGAGACAGGGTTATCAATCTTTGGGATTAAAGTGACTACAGTGTGATTCCAGCTAGTTATCATCCTTCCAGATTCAAAAAAATAAGCCACCGCAGCACAAAGGTCCTCTTTCAGAATAGGCCAAAAATGTTGATAAAAGAGAGGGGTCATGCCATCATTACCTGGAGCCTTATTTGGATTCATAGAGAACAGTGCAGCCTTCACTTCTTCTTCCTCCACAGAGGCAATCAGAGCTTCATTCATAGATTCAGTGATTGATTGAGGAATTAATGGTAGCACTTCAGCCTCCCCCCATGAGCCTTCTGATTCAAACAGTTGTTGGTAAAAATTGCTGATAGCAAGTTCAATCTGCTCCCGGGACTCCACCACTTGATTCTGCTCCACCAGCAGCCTGTCAATTGCATTTTTCTTCCTTCTTTGCATAGTCATGGCATGAAAAAATTTTGTATTCTTGTCTCCTTCCCTCAACCACTGCAACCTAGCCTTTTGACTCCAGAAAACTTCCTCTGATAAATGTGATTGGTCTAGCTCTTGCTTGATCTGCTCCCACTCGTCCCAATTTCTTTGACCTCCCAGCTTCCTCATCTCCTCCAATTTCAATGTAAGGTCCTCAATCTTCTTGGCATTGTCTGATTTGAAAAGCTTATTCCACCTTATAATGGCCATTCTTGTCTTCTTGATCTTCTCTCTTACCTTCACCATGGGATTCCCCTCCACCTGCTCACTCCAAGCCTGTTCTACCTCCTCAGAACACCTCTCCATCTTCACCCACTTCTTATCAAACACAAATCTCTTGAACCCTTTTGGTCTTTGGGTACCAGTCTCCAGAATCAACATAGAGTGGTCAGATGCACTTTTAAAATGAGAGGTCACTTTGGCACCTGGATAAGAAAAGACCCAAGCAAAGGAACCAAACAGTCTATCGAGTTTCTCCTCCACAAAGCCTTTCCCTTGCCTGTTGTTGCCCCAAGTATATGGGTAACCCTCTATTTAGACCTCCATCATACCCATATTAGCACAGAAGGCATTGAAATTATCAAAACTCCTCTCAGATCTCACCCTTCCTCCTCTCTTATCACTGCTACTCCTAATAGCATTCCAGTCTCCCCCAATGCACCATCTATCTCCCCATAATCCTTTGTCATCCTCTAATTCCCTCCACTGCAGCTCCCTAACATAGCTATCTGTACTCCCATAGACAAAGATCATCCACTCAGGTACAACCACCTCCTCAGACTTATACTTCACCTGAATACAAAAAGAATGAGTAACTATTTGAAGCACTTCCACCTCTCTACTCCACATCAGCATTAGACCTCCACTTTGACCCAGAGGCTCAACAATTATCCTCCTCTCCGCAAAACCCAACTTCTTGCACACTGTCTCCATAAAAAACTTGGTTTTTCTAGTCTCAGATAAAAACACAAAACTGGGGAGGTGGGCCTTAATGGCTTCCTTGATTTGGGAAACTGTAGAGGGCCCTCCCAGACCTCCTTGATACATTTACCATGAAGCTTCTTCACAACTGCCCGATACTCCTTGAATTTCTCAAAACATTCAGACTTGAGGTGCAACAGGAAAACTTACCCAAATCTCGAGTAATCATCTATAAAAGACACATAATACTCGAAACCTCCTCTAGCCTGGATCAACATAGGACTACACAAATCAGAATGAATCAATCCTAGCACTTCTTGGCTCATATACCCCTTCGCCGTAAACGGCCTCTGGGCCATCTTACCTTCCGGGCAGGATTCGCAAGTTGGATAGTGCTCTTCCAATGGACCGAGATGTCCACCGACCACTAACTTTTGAATCCTTCTAAGGTTGATGTGCCCAAGTCTAAGGGGCCATAGATATGCTTGATTCATCTGCGAAGACTCCTTTCTCTTATTAGACGTAGTCATGACATTATTCAATTCATTTTGTTGCACTATGGGATAGTTTGGTTTGAGAACATATAAATTTCCAACTAATGGGCCACAACTTATGAAACGACTTCCAAAACGAATAATAACCATGCCATCAAACGAAACTAAAAAACCATTCATAACGAGTTTAGAAACTGAAACAAGATTCTTTCTAAAGCTAGGAACATAAAGGAAATTTCTCAAAACCAAACTACTACTATCAAATGTTAAAGTAACGTCTCCCACTGCAACAGCCGCCACTTCATATCATTGCCCATGTAGACGGTGATCTCTCCCTCCCTAAGCCGCTTGGTTTCCTGGAACCCCCGCAAAGAATTGCAGACATGATCAGTGGCTCCAGTATCTACACACCAGGTTCTGGTAGATACAACCGCTCAACATGTTTCAACGACATTAACAAGAGAGTTACCTTCCTTGAGGAGAGGGCAGCCGACCTTCCAGTGACCTGACTTATTGCACTTGTGGCATCTTACTTTCGGTTTCTTTGCCACACCCTGAGGGTTTGTTTTCAAATTTTATTTCTTTTTTGTGCCCCGTGTTGGGTGTTTGGGACATTTTAATATTTTCTTTTTCATTTCTCTGAACATTAGTTTGTTGGCCCAACAGGAAGCAGCCATTGAAGAACACTTTAAGCCGATAGACAAGGAAGCTGAGATTATTATGAAAACACAGCTCGAAGGTGAAGAGAAATCTCTGAGAGAGATGGTGATGGCCATGCATAGACAGGCTCTACTCGAGCAAGCTAAAACTGAAAGAATTGCAAATTCGCGAAATTCTAACAAGACAGATCAAAGTATTCAACAACCAACTGGCGTGGAAAAGAAAACTGAGAAGGCTTAATCATGTCCGCCTCCCCAGTTCTTTTAGTGTATCACAATGAGGTTTTATACTAGATAATTTTAAGTGTCTTCTTGAAATTTTAGTGTCTGGAGAATGCAGTATGTCGAAGCATGGAGAGCTTGTCAAATAATGACTTGTGTGGCAAGATTGTGCTCAAGTGGCCCTGTGTGTTAGTTTTCAGTTTTCACAAGTTTTGTTTAAGCTTATTTGTTTTTTAGGGATGTTTAAGAAAGTTAATAAAGGAAGTTCCTCAAGTGTTTGTGTAAGAACTGGCAATTATTCAAGAAGTGTTTTGAGATTATACAACCTAGTTCCAGGTAGCTATTGAATTTTCATAATTGTAACATTGTTCATCATTATAAAAAAATACAAAATAAGCACTTGATTGATAATTTTTCTAATAGTAATTTTAAGAAAATCATTTACAACTATCGCCAGAAGTATCCATTCTCTTTTCAAGAATTACACCCGAAAAATAAGAAAACATAGAGATTCAACAATAACTACTACTGTTATTTGATTCTAACATTACCAAGAAATAAATAAACTGGAAGGCAATTTAGAAAAAAAGTTGTAATGGATTTTATTGCATAACAAAACTCTTATCTTCCCACGTTGACTAGGATCCTCTAGCTTTTACACAAAAACATGAGACTCAAACCTCATAACAGAAACCCAAGAACTTCAACAGCGGCTAGACCATTAATTATGGAACACACTTTACTCAATAATCTAAAAAAAAAAAAAAAAAACCTTTTCTTTCAACTCATGCCCGACTCTTTTGGCTGGTGAAGAGTTTCCAGGCACTCTTTGGCTCTATGAACCTTTGACTGGAGATAAAAACGTCCATCTTTTGATTCCGTTCAAACAAGTTATCATACCTTTGCAGGAAAAAAAAATAAAAAAAAAAAATAAAAAACATGACAAAGTTCAAGATAGTGAAATTGTACATATACAAGTTAAAACAGAAAAATCACTACATATTTGTTACATGACCAAAGTATAATCATGCTTTCACAAACAAATATCGGAAGACAAGTAAATAGATCAATTGAAAAAACTTCAAGATCTCTTCCCATGTTGAATTCTCAGAGACGCCAAGGATTTGCCTAGCTTCTGCATCGGTCATCATTTTACTACTTCTCTTGATGTGTTGTGCTGCTTCTTGAGTAACACCGTTTTTTGAGGCATCTGTAATTTAATTGTGTAATTAGCAGGCAATAAAGCGAAAACACCAACGGATTCTGAAAGCGATGCTTAAAATTTGACACACAGGTACTTTGGTAAATAAAATTTATGAAACGAAAAGATATTTGTCAAGCTATAATGTATTTCCCCTTGACACGAATTTATATTCCCATGGTCGCCTTTTACTTCTCTCGTCTTTGTAATGCTCCGTTCTTTTTAAATTAATTCATAAGCATTTGCATCGCTCGACTAAGCTTACATCTCGGTTCTTCCTTTGTGCTCTTGTTTTATTTATTTGTCCTGAGTGCTAAGTGTGTTATGTCAATTATATGCTTAATTGTATTTTGTGTGCTTAAGTGTTTTAATTGCTAAGTGTCCAATTTGTTTTACCAAATGTTTAAATTTCTTTTATGTGATTGGGTGTACTTCGTGTCTAATTATAATTTAATTTTTATTTTTTTATGTGCCTAAGTGATCATTTGATTATTGTTCGCAAAATATTTTCACTACCCGTAAGTGTACGGTATAGCTATAGTGAGTGGCGAGCAAGGTCATATTCCACAGAGATTGTTGTTAAAATAATCAAGTACCAAAATATTGACGAATAAACATTATTCAGATTAACTCAAATTCGAATGGTGATTTTATTTTAAACTAATGAATGATGGCAAAATAAATTCTAACACTAATGAAGGCTTGTTCTAAGATAAATCAAGAATGAGAAAATAGATTCTAGGCTATGCTTTCCTCGGGATTATTCTAGCAAAGATTTCTTATTCATTCAAACCTTATTTAGTTCTACCATTCGTAGGGATAATCGCTAAATTAATTTACACCTTTCTCTCAAACAAGTTAAATCGTAGATATTAATTGTTATCTATCTCCTCTCGGTCTCAACATGAACAACTAACTCCCATAAGCTCCTAAGATTCTAGTTCCCTCGCAAGATTCTATCAAACTCTCGGTCTATTTAGTCTCTTACGTTATGAATTTCCCAATTTAAGCAATCAACTATCTCCTCTCAGTCTCAAGTCAATCACAAATATGCATAAATACGGGCCCTATATTCACACAATTCATATAAGCACAAGAAATTGATAAACGAATGATAAACCGGAATGAATAAATAAAATTACTTCATAAAATAATCCGAGTACTCGCAAATCCTAGAATCCATAAAGGTTTAGCTACTAAACATATTCTCAAAACTCAAAATAAATAAATCCATGAGTTCAATGAAGAAGAAAAAGAGAAAAGAAAAAAGAACTATTGTCGCCGTTAGTTCTCGAATCTTCAATCTTGACTTCCTCGAATCCCTCGTGTGTTTCGTGCTTTCTCTAGGCCTCCATTGGTGTCAAAATTCCAAAAAACGAGTTCCTAAGGTCTGGTTTATACTGTAGGGCACTTCTGGGTCGAAAAAGGGAAGAAATCGCACAAGAATTGTATTCCCCGCTGAACTGGTCTGCGCGTCACACGAGTCGTGTCACATGCCACACGAGTCGTGTGACTTTTCTCCAATTTTCGCCATACTTCCCGACTCACACGAGCACCCACACGACCGGGTCACACAATTCGTGTGAGGCCACACGACCCGTGTCACAAGACACACGGCCCGTGTGAAAA
This sequence comes from Striga asiatica, assembly GCA_008636005.1. Lineage (NCBI taxonomy): Eukaryota > Viridiplantae > Streptophyta > Magnoliopsida > Lamiales > Orobanchaceae > Striga > Striga asiatica. The sequence goes on along the minus strand of BKCP01006926.1, from coordinate 12,617 downwards.
AGCCATAGTCGCAACTCTTATATTTTCAACCCACACGGCCCGTGTCACAACCCACACGAGTCGTGTGGCCTCGTCTGCACCCCGTTTTCGCCGTTTTTCGTCCCAATTTCATTTTCAACGCTTTTCCGGACATATTTCCTACAAAATTAACGACAAAAACACCTCTATCATAGATTAATAAATAAAACAAAATGGTGCACAATCACACGATAACCATAGCCAAATATCACAATATATCACTCATAATGCATGAAAAATATGATGAATGTCAATTATGTGCATATGTGATTCTTTGATTATGTGCCCTAAGTGTTTATTTATTTTATTTGTCTGAGTGTTTTATTTAAATTTATATGCTAAGTGGCCAAATTATTTTCTAAGTGCCTTATATGCATTTATATGACTTAGTGTTGACTTATTTTCCTATGTGTTCATTTTTTTCTAAATGTGCTTGAGTGTATAATATGGTTTATGTGTTCGATTTTATTTTTGTTCCTATTTTGCCTAAGTGTATTTTATGCTTATTAGTACCCTTTCTTCATGGGGATCCGGGGTGTTTTAATAATAGATGAAATGGTTTTGTGCATAAGTTGTTTCCAAGTAGATAACTTTTTTTTTTGGGGAAAAATTTCACCTATGCTACACGTTTTTTAAATATTTGCACTTTTACCACTCCTACCAATTAAATTGTGTTTATACCTAAAAAATAAAAAGTAATTAAAGTGATGCCTAATATCAGTTACACGATATGGAACAAACTTTTCATGTTTCTAGCCCATAATTTTAGCTCTCAAGATGGAAGGATATCATATTTGAATTTCAATTCATAAGATTGACAGATACGGATGGGACAAAAGAAAGAAACACACGCCGGCGAGAAGAATTTCCGACGGTCTTCATTCAGATAAAAAAAAAACATATCTGGGGGTTTTGTCAATCGATCGTCTTCGCTCTTCATTAACAGGAAAAAAAAAAAAGGTCTAGTGTAGATCAGAATCTGTGGCGAGCTCTCATCACTCCGAACAACATCTCAAGAACCGAAACATAAAGGCCAAATATTGGGAGGTATATTTTGTGTTATTAACCTTTATTAAGACTTGGTATATTTTGATTATTTCGTACTGATGTCTTCTCGTTTTTTTTGTTTTTTGTTTTTTTTTTTTTTTTCACCAGATGGATCCGAATATGATGATCTTCATACATCATGGGGGTGAATGGGTGATGAATGATTACGTGAATTACCAACTATCTGGTGTTTTGATTCGAAAAGAAGGCAGCTTCAACGAATTATGGGGTATATTGTATGAGGAGCTCGGGTTGATACGTCAATCATCTGTGCTTGATCTAAAATATAAGCTAAAGGAAGGTAGTCCACTAATGTCGATAAACAGCGATAGCAGCCTTAGCTTCTATGTGTTTTTGGTGTCCAAATAAGCTGACTACACGAAATATCTGGTGTGCGTTGTGGTGAAATCTCGGAGTAGTGTTGAAAATTCGTTTGATGAAGAAGTGAATATAGGTTCATCTAACGGCGAATCAAACATTGCTTCATTGTGTTATCCGGAGCTTGACAGGCAACCTAATAAATCAGATGGAACGATAAATTTCATGTCGTTCGCGAGGAACGTGGCTGAAGAGATGGTAGAAGTGGCAGCATATACCGAAAATATATTGAAAATATACCATGGTTCTGAAATGCGGTTGACAGGCGAGGAAAATTTTGACTCTGGTATTGTTGTTGGTCTTTTAGTAAAGGATAAGGAAACGTTACAAACGATGTTGACCATGCATGCTATAAAGCATCAGTATCAATTCAAGGTAGACAAGTCATGCTCCAAACAATATTATGTCAGGTGTGTCGATTGATTAGTATCCTGGTATATCTAACATATATTCTGCCGTGGAATTGGGGATTGGGGATTGGGGATTTTGGATTTAGGGTCCCGCCGCATGTGTTTTGGAGTTTTACGGCCGTGGTCGGACTGGAAATCATCTGAATCGGGGGATGGAACTTGCTTCTTCATCCTTGCGTTGCCGGTGGGCTTGCGATTAGGGTTAGGGTTCGTTTTTTTCTCAAAAACTAGCTTCTTCTGAATGAGTTTGGGCTTTGATTTTGAAATGATCTTCCGAAGCCGGGAACTTGACCTTATCTGTGGTGTTTTTTCCCCTTCTTTCGCCGTTTTTTTCCGAGGATCGCGTGCGATTTTGGTTTTCGCCATTGACGGAAGAAGTTTTTTTCCCTTCTGAATGAGATTTCGTTTTTCCGAGGATCGCGTGAGAGGAACGTGTGTAGTGGTTTTTCTTTTGAGGATTTAATTTGCCCGTAACCTACGCTCAATCTCCTTAGTTATCTGATATAACTGCAAAATTATCACTTTAGATATATTAATAATTTTTTATGCTTATTTTTGTAATTATATAAATATTAAATTAAGAGACGTAAATTTATAATATATTGAGGAAGGGGAAGTANCCCGTTCAGCTCATATCTCTCTCTCCTCTCGAATCCGTCGTCTCCTCTCTCAGCCGCAAGACGAGTAGCCCTAGCTTAACTTCCTCCATGATTTCCGGCCACCCCTCCAACAGCCCTAGTCTCTCCCATTTTTAACCACCAGAATTTCAGCCACCACTCTCAATTCTCCCTCAGAAGAAGTTCACAGAGAAAATTCCAAATTAATTCCAGTACCAGATCATCGGCGAACTAGACCCGATCTCCACTGCGACTGAAATAGACCGAACACGCAGCGGCCGAGAGAGAACACGGCCGAGATCAGGCCTCCAACGGGCCAAGCAGCAGCCAAACTCGAGCCTTATCCGCGGCCAACAGCGACGCAAAGCCGGGACCAAGCAGCAAATTACGGCGGGAGTACTTGACCGAAGAGCTTCAGTTTTTCCGACGGCTGAGGGCGGGCATCGAGCAACCGAGGCTGAGAGCGAGTAAGCTGCGCCGGAGAGCCACGAGTTTGCCGACGAGTCAGACCGAGTTCCATGCGACCGTGAGCAGTAGATTTCCGGCGAAGAGGCCAGAACTGCTCCGACGGAGCTGCGACCTTAGCGAGCCACCACAAAGACCGAAGCTCTAGATTTCCAACGAGCACCTTCTAGTCGCGGCTGAAATCAGATTTCCAGCGTTCCAGGCCGAGCCGACAAGCGTTGTCCAGCGGCTGAGGGCTGGCCTTACTTTGACCGAGATAAGAGTCTGTTAGCGAGTCGAACTTTGCCGGATTCTGAGAGTCGAGAGCCGAGAGCCTCAGCCGAGGCCCTTTTCAGACCCGAGACCCAAGCTTGTCGTCCTTACCTTTCCCGAAGAGAGGTATTTTCAGCCAACCGAGTTCTCCCCCCTATTATGTCCGTGTTGCAGTTGCTTATGTTGAGCCACGAATATGTTATGACATGATGCTTATTGTGTTGTTAAGTTTGAGAAAAGAATGAATGAAAAGCTGAGTTCTCTGCCTTGTTTGGTTATGCTGAGCTGAACCTCTGTCCATGTATGCTATGCTAATTTTTTTGAGTGTTTAAGGTGCTTAAGTTTCAGCCCAAGTGACTTGATTGGCTTGCCTTAAAAAAATAAATATAGAAGAGGAAAGAGATATGTTANAGTTAAGCACTGTTATCATGCTCTGTTGTGTGTGTGCGTGTTGGTGTGGATAATTGTTGCAATTCTAGTTTATGGTGTTTTGCTGTTAAATACTTAATTGATTGTTTGATTTTGTAGAGTTTTGTATAAATAAGATGTTGCAGGCTATGTCAAACCTTGGGATTTTAGTGTGCTCATGCGTATTTGGTTATGTGAATTACGTAGTATGATCATTCATTTTGCTGTGGAAATGGTGAATCATAATGATTTCATGAACAGCATATTTTGGATATTTACTACATAGTGGTAAATAACTTAATAATATGGTGAATCTTTTGATGTGGTGATACATGTTGGCCTTGTTTCAAATATGTTTTGTACATGCTGCTGAGCCTCTGTTCTTGGTGTAAATATGTTGAAGATCATGAGTTTTGATGAGTGAAAGTTCACTCAAGTTTCAGTTTAATAGCATACTTAAAGGTTGTTAAATTCAAAGAAAAAAAGAAGCTCGATGCGTGTTGTTGTTCCTTAAATTGTTGTGTATGTTGTGATCTCTTTTGTCGATTGTGTTCTACATGTCTATGTGCCGTTTTGTGTGTTTAATATGTCATTTTGGTGGTTTCATGTTCAGAGTTAAAGTTAGTAAGTTTGCCCTCTGAGTTAAATTAGAAGTGAAAAATTAAAGAGAAAGAAAAGAAAGGATTCTTTGGCTTTAGTTTAAGTGCCTTTTTAGCGAACCCGAGCTCTGTATCCGGGTCAACCGAAGCGGTTCGACAAGCGAACCGGGTCTGACCGGGCATGGACCAGCCGATTTGAGCCAGTCTAGAAATTCAGTTTAGTTTCCCGAGCCTAAAGTAGGTTTCCGAGAACTTTAGACCAGAATTTATCTCTTTTAATTTGCCTGCTTTGTGTGATTTATTTGCTTTTGTGTTCCTGATTTGTCCTTGCTTGCTTTATTTTATGAGTAACATCAGTTGAGTTAGCAGTTGGGACCATAAGCACTTAAGTTAGCTAACTTAAGTTGAGATCAGAAGAGAAGAAGCAAAGTTAGAGCTAGTAGAAGAGTTAGAAATACTTCTGTTTTGCTTTTAATGTTGTTAATTGTCTTAATTGCCTTGTTTGTCTTATCTGCCTAATTGTCCTTGTTTGACCTTACTTGTCATTGTCTGTCTTACTTGCTTGTTTGTCGTCGCCTTTAATAATAAGATGAAAATATTTAAAACGTAGATTTCAAGGAGTCGAATCTCGAGAGCTATTCCGAGTGACTTCAACTACTTTTCATCTGCACGTTTTCCTCACTTCATTAGTTATCAGGTGGGGGTTCTATACTATGGTTTATTCTCATGTTTAACATGTGATAGTATAGTTTTTATATGCATGTGACTGTGGGCCGGCGGGCCGAATGTGCTTTATGAGAAGCTGGTAATTATCAGTAAGCAGTTAAGTTTTCTACTAGCGGGATCGGTTGATGCCAAATGCACTAGTAGAGTTACTTATTAGCGGGATCGGCGGCAGCTGAATGCACTAGTAAGTGACCATACCAACATTAATGAACTTAGGTTAACGGTGTATAATATAGTCAATAAGCTGGGTAAATTATGGAGGCTTGAAATAAGAGTCACTAGTCCGAACTTACCTGGAGGCTTGAAGCCGGATGTAATCAGTCAGCAGTGACACTAAGCTTTGCATGTTCATATATTTGTTATCCTATCTGTGTTTATATTGAATCGATGCATATTATGGTTCCTTCACGGGGCAAGTGGAATGCTCACCCTTTTTGTTTCCACACTTTAGGTTGATCTAGTTGGTGCCGGACGCAATGGCGAGGGTGGTCGTTTATGTATGATCTTAAGTTATTTACAAACTTTGGGACAAGTTATATGTTTTTATATTTCCGCTAAATGTTTATGAAAACCTTTATAAGACGAATGTCTTAGACACTGTTATATTTTCGAAATTGTTTAAATATGATGGAAATTTAATTATGCTTTGTTTGTTTGAAAGGAATAAGCTTTCGAGTAATGCCCGAATAATAGTTTTTAGAAAATGTTCTCCAAATAGGTTCAAATTATTTCTGAAAAATCTTGTTCTTTCTTAAATAAATAACCAGGGCGTTACAGTCTTCGTCCGGAGCTTCTCACCGACTGACCAAATCATCAGCCAAATGAAGAAAAACACCCTAAATTCATTCGACTCATCCAAAAGTTCATGTGGATTTTATTTAATTGATTCAGGATTAGGACATAGAAATCATACCCAAAAGTAATGAAGGAAGTAAAAGATCACTGAGGAAAAAAAAAGACGAAAAGTTGCAATGGAAAAGCTTTTGGAATTCGGTAGGAAAGCGATGTTCTATGTTAGGGTTCTTTCGGGATATGAAGAGCGCAAAATCAGATCTTACAGACTGCAGCTCCAACAACGCCTTCAACAGGTAAATCTCTCTCTCTCTCTCTCTCTCTCTCTCTCTGTGTGTGTGTATGTGTATATGTGTGTGTGTGTGTGTGTGCGTGTGTGTCTGAATTTTACTCGTCTATTTATTTATGTTTCATTTCGGCCACTAGAAGGGAATTCATTAGTACTGTGTGAAAATAATTTAATGTTTTCGTTTTCATTTTTACCGATTGAGAAGTGTTGTAAGAACTAGAAGATGTCTATGCTTGATTGTTGCATTTATTCTAGTTTGTCTCCATTGCAGAACAAATTTTGTTATATTTTATTTCATTTTTCTTTTCCAAGCTATGGCTTCGCAAGTTGCTGAATATATAAACAGCCTCATGTTAATCATGTCTAATGTGCTTTTCATGAATGCTTTTGTTATTAAAGGCGCTAACCTGAGCTCTTAACTTAACTTACACAAGTTTGAAATATTTTAGAATTGTAAATGAATTCAGACAAAGGAGATGAGTATAAGGCCTTTTCTTGAACTTCTCTCGTGCAAAGAGTAACATATCCCATCTATGTTACTAATTTCCCAGGCTCAAGAGAGGAAAGAAGCTCTTAAGAAGGTTCCTGAACAAATTATTTTATCAGAGGTGCGGAAAATGGTGGAGGATATGCAGTCTTTGAATAAGAAGTTGGAAGAAACAGTAAGCAAAATATTGTTGTGCAGCTTGTATATGTTTCTTATTGGTTTGTGGTTCGTTAAATGAGTTGGTTAATAATAACAACATATTCTTGGCATAGTTTAAGTAAATGCCTAATTTGATACTTCAGGTTTAGCTGTTCATTCAAATTTCACAATTTAAAGTCTAAACATGCGACATGTGATATATTGATTGGCTGAATGTAAAGTTTGATCGTCATACTTTATTATGTTGAGCAAACAAAATATTGGTAGATATCTAAACTAAATGTCATGCTAGTCCAAAGATGTGGCATGTGCTAATTTTCATTGTTCTTTTATTTATTTTTTTCCTTTCTATTCATTCCCTTTCATCTTCTTCGGTAAAAAAAGCTTGGCAAACGGAGCTTTTCAGGTCCTCACTTGCACATAGCCATGGTGCTAATTATACTTGTTTGTTTTCAAATCTTATTTCTTTTTTGTTCCCCTTGTTGGGTGTTTGGGACATTTGAATATTTTCTTTTTCATTTCTCTGAACATTAGTTTGCTGGCCTAACAGGAAGCAGCCATTGAGGAACACTTTAAGCCGATAGACAAGGAAGCTGAGATTATTATGAAAACACAGCTCGAAGGTGAGGAGAAATCTATGAGAGAGATGGTAATGGCCATGCAGAGACAAGCTCTACTCGAGCAAGCTGAAGCCGAAAGAAGTGCGAATTCGCGAAATTCTAACAAGACAGATCAAAGTATTCAACAACCAACTGGCGTGGAAAAGAAAACTGAGATGGCTTAATCATGTCCGCCTCCCCAGTTCTTTTAGTGTATCACAATAAGGTTTTATACTGGATAATTTTAAGTGTCTTGAAATTTTAATTTCTGGACAATGCAGTATGTTGAAGCATGGAGAGCTTGTCAAATAATGACTTCTGTGGCAAGATTGTGCTCAAGTGGCCCCTGTGTGTTAGTTTTCAGTTTTCACCAGTTTTGTTTAAGCTTATTTGTTTTTTAGGGATGTTTAAGAAAGTTGCCAAAGGAAGTTCCTCAAGTGTTTCTGTAAGAACTAACAATTACTCAATAAGTGTTTTAAGATTATACAACCTTAACTGATTCCAGGCAGTTACTTATTTTTCATAACTGTAACATTGTTCATCATTATAGAAAAATACAAAATATGCACTTGATTGAGGCTACAAGGAAGCAGAATTCTTCTTGGCTATGGGCTAGTTGGCTGTTTGTGCTGAAGGTGTGTGGGAATTGGATGAGAGTAGAAATCAGAACTGGCAAGGAGATTAGAATTTGGGACCAACATTGGATTCCAGATAAGATTGGCAGGGACGTGGAGCTTCTACCAGTGATGAATAGAGATATTAAATGGGTTTGTGATCTGATGGCAGGGGTTTGGATGTAAACAAACTTAGATCCACCTTTACTTCTGAATTCTGCAACTCTATATTGAGCATATGATTCTCTTAATCCTAATTCAGAGGACATTTGGGTATGAGAATTGCACAGAAAAGGGTTGTTTACAGTCCAATCCACATACTCCAAACTCATTACAGAGAAGTTTCTTAAACAAGTCACTGCTCAATCTAGTAGGGACATGGATGCAGATATGAAGGTAAGAGCAAGAACATGGAGACTCAAGGTAATGGGAAAGGTCAAGCACTTCGTTTGGAAGTGCTGTAACGGAACCTTACCAGTGAATATAAATCTGAGAGCTAAAGGGATTGGGGTGGATCATATTTGCAGGATGTGTGGAGAGGAGAGTGAATCTGTTGAGCATATTCTTTTTCATTGCAGGTTTGCAGCAACTGTGTGGAAACTGGCTCCACTTGATTGGATTGGGCCTCAAGGCACAGAATCCTTTAAATCCTAGTGGTGGCAAATTTGTAAACTTGACAAGAGTGAGACTTCTGAAGCCCGTATTCAACTATCGACTTATATTTTGTGGTGACTTTGGAAGTCTCGCAACCTTTGGGTGTTTGAAGAAGTTCGAAGACCTGCACACATTGTGGTTAGAGCAGCAATCCTTGATTGGGAGGCTTTTCTCAACAACAATAGGTGTTAGGTCTCTTGTTTTGTTGCTTTGATTTGTATTTGTATTGGTAGGGTATTTGGCTCTTGTAATAGTGTAGGCTGTTTTCATGCTTTGTGGTTAGTTGGTCTGTTGTTGGGTTGAAGAATAAAGGTTCGGTTGAGGGTAACCGCTTTACTCTTTGTTAGTGTTTTACTAGTTTGACAGTGTGGGCTCGGTGTGGTGCTCTCATGTCTCGGCTTTCGAGGTTATATGGACATCGTTTTTTTGTGCTATGAGAATCTTCTATCGTTTGGAAAAAAATAAAAATAAAAATTAATAAAGTCAATTACAACTATCGCCAGAAGTATCCATTCGCTTTTCGAGAATTAGACCCGAAAAACAAGAAAACATAGAGATTCAACAATAACTGTGCTCTTAATTGATTCTATCATTCCCAAGAAATAAATAAACTCGAAGGCAATTTAGAAAAAAGCTGTAATGGATTTTATTGCATCACAAAACTCTCATCTTCCCACGTAGACTATGATCCTCTAGCTTTTACACAAAAACATGATACTCAAACCTCATAACAGGAACACAAGAACTTCAACAGCAGCTAGACCATTAATTATGCAACACATTTTACTCAATAATCTAAAAAAAAAAAAAAAAAAAACCCTTTTCTTTCAACTCATGCCTGGCTCTTTTGGCTGGTAAAGAGTTTCCAGGCACTCTTTAGCTCTATGAACCTTCGACTGGAGATAAAAACTCCCATTTTTTGCATTCCATTCAAACAAGTTATCATACCTTTGCAGGAAAAAAAAACATGACAAAGTTCAAGGGGGAATTTTCATATCTCCTACGTGATTTATAAATATTTACAACTGTCTTTCAAATATAATTAATTATGTCTTTACTTAAAAGACCACATTTAACTACATTAATGCCTAAAGGAGTTACCATATCCATTACAACCTCAATCCCTTGATTTCTGTTGTAAAAGACCATATAAGGCAGTTACTATATCCATTTCAATCCCTTTGTGATGTAGAACGTGAATAAGAATGGGAATAAACGAGATACTCTCTCGTACGGAACTCACACTACCTGATAAAACCCAAATTCATTCATCGTGCCTCCTTCTGTTCAGAAGTTACCAATATAAAGCCTAAGACCCCAAAAACTCCTAACTTCCTAGACAAGATAAATCCCATAAATAATTAATCTCCTAAATAACTTAAAATAAAGAAACATAATAATAATAATAAGAATAAAAGCCATAAGATAATTAATTAAGCTTTGGCGTCCAGTCGTACTTGTCCAGAAAAGCCATCGCGAGCTCGTCTCCATCATCCTCCCCCAGTTGAGAAAGATTCGCCCTCGAATCGGGACCGAGCTCGTCTCCGTCGGAGTCATCGACACGCCAAGGAGCAAACTGTGCCTCATGGAAGACGTCCGACAAATGCACATGAGACGGCAAGCTAAAGCGGTAGACATCAGGCAGGATCCGAGCGATAACCGCGTAAGGGCCGACACGTCCGTCCGGCGAAGAGACAACCCACACAAAGTCGCCCACATCAAACACCATCGAACGAATGTCCAATGAACGTCGAAGAGACAACCCACACAAAGTCGCCCACATCAAACACCATTGAACGAATGTCCAATGAACCGCACACTTCGTCCCATTCCCCGCCATGGACAAGAAATAAGACCGACGATGGGGATACTGCCAACGAATGGGGAGCTGCAGGATGCAAAATCAAACGGACACCGTCAAATGTAAACTCATACGTGTTAAGGCGCCCATCATGCACCACGGCTCGATCAAACTGCCAAGGACACCCCAACAAAAGGTGCCACGCATCCATAGGCACAATGTCACACAACACCGCATTTTTATACCAAGAGTCGATAGAAAAAGAGACCAATACACGACGGGTAACAGAGACCTCGTAGTCACGCCGTATCCAAGCGAGAGTGTATGGATCCGGATGTGGCTCACTCACCAACTCCAGTTTTCGAACTGCTTCAACCGAGATCACGTTCTCGCAAGAGCCGGAATCAATCACAAAACGGCACACCCGGCCGCCAATGGTGCACGTAGACTCAAAAAGGTGTCGCCGTCGAGTCTCATCGTCGGAAGAAATGTGGGGGGATAACAGGGATCGATGAAGGACAGGTGCGTGACCCACGTCCCCCAAGGCATGCAACACCGGATCCTCTGGCTCCTTGGCCATCATACTCGCTAGATTCCATCTCCTCAACAATTAAAGCCTGCGACCCATTTGTCTTCGGACATTGGGCCTGCCGGTGACCTGGTTCGCCACAGGAAAAGCAACGCGGCCCGCCAGAATGTCGACCGCTGCCCCTAACCGTGGGACAAACGGACACTGCTCCAATACCCGGTTGACTCTTCGACCCAATTGGCGTCGTAACCACTGTCCCCGGAATTTCCTTAGTAGACAGCGTAGACAAAGCACCCGCCTTTCGTGCATGTTGTTGTTCGAGCATCAGTGATCGCTGGTGCGCTTCAGAAACCGAATCTGGAGCTATCATATTAAGCATATCTTGGAATGCTACCCGTAAACCGCCCACATACCTTGAAACCAATTGGTCCGACGTCTCACGAATCTCCACACGAGTTAAGAGACGGTAAAATTCTTCCGTGTAATCATCCACGGAACGAGCTCCTTGTCTCAAATTTTAGAATTGTTGACAAATGGAACGAGCATAACTAAAAGGTAAAAATTCACTTTCTAAGTGCTTACAGAATTTAATCCACGTGGAGATTTTTGGTTTGCCAAGACGATGCCGCATTCCTTTGAGTTGTAACCACCAAGCGGCCGCACGGCCACGAAGCCTCGTCACGACAAGAGCAACTCACTGATCATCGGGGACTCCTTTAAACTCGAGCACAGAGTCAACGACGGCCCACCAATCCAAAAATTCCGCAGCATCAAGAACGCCTAAAAATTCGGGAATATCGACTCGAAAACCTTGCACCCAACGCGACTGGCCGCCACTATCCAACGCGGGACCCAAAGCTCGCCGCTGCTGCTTCTCACTGGTGAAGTCCCGACCATCATGCCAGCCCCAGTCCTGCCGAAACTGCTCACCCTCAGTGACTTCTGGCCCTCCGCGATGCTTTCGTCTGTCCCCCACAGCGTAGCCAAAACCCGCACGCCGAAACCCTCCGTCCTTGCCCTAATGGTCGCCGCCGATGAAGCCAAATCCTTCCGATCGTGAGCCCCGTCCCATCGCAGATAGACATCCTCGTGAGGGTCGGCCCGCCTGTGATGACAAACCCCAGGCCGCTGCATCTGGTCGTCGTCCGCCATGAAGGGTTCCCCACGCCGCTGGCCCTGCCCACCGTGCGCGTCGAACTCTTCGGCGCCTCTTTAAAATTGCCCTTCGTCGAAAGGATTGACCATAGATATGGTCTCTTCGTCGTCCTCATAGTCGCCGGGCGGGGGCTGAGGTGAATGCCAGCGGGGCGCCCCACAAAAGCCACGTCTACCACGACCACCGCGAAACCCTCCGCGCGTGCCCTGGTCGCCGGCATCGCGATTCGTACGCACGTCTTCCATCATGGTTCTCATTGCCGGTAGAATCTCCTCGACCCCCGTGGAAAGTTCCGTGAATCGATCTTCCATCCCTTGAATCCGATCGTCCATCCGTTGGAATCGGTCGTCGATGTTTGGATCGTTTGTAGCGTTTCCTTTCTTTGGCGGCATCGCGGATCGTGTTGGTCTCTGGATGCCAACTGATGTCGAACGTGAATAAGAACGGGAATAAACGAGATACTCTCTCGTACAGAACTCACACTATCTGATAAAACCCAAATTCGTTCATTGTGCCTGCTTCTGTTCAGAAGATAACAATATAAAGCCTAAGACCCCAAAAACTCCTAACTTCCTAGACAAGATAAATCCCATAAATAATTAATCTCCTAAATAACT
>BKCP01006915.1:259683-276309 GCA_008636005.1 Striga asiatica | reverse complement strand
ATATAAATTTACTTATTTATTTTTATTTTTATGTTTCACATAAATAATACTTATTATGATAGAAATAAATTTATGTATTATTCTTAAGTAAGATAGACAACTTTTTTAAATTATATATAAAGTACTCTTCTATAAACAAATACAAGGTGAATCTATTAAGTAATATTTTGAGGGCAAATTAGTAATTAATATGGAATTGTCAAAGTCATTGTAAAAAAGGAAAAGTCCAAAAGTGGTCCTCCATGTTTAGGGGGTATCAAGACTGAGTCCCTATTATGTTTTAGTGCCCAATTTTAGTCCTTAAAACAAACAAATGTAGTCCCTATAATAAGGAAAGTCCACTTTTGGTCCTCCATGTTTAGGGGGTATCCAGACTGAGTCCCTATTATGTTTTGGTGCCCAATTTTAGTCCTTAAAACAAAAAAATGTAGTCCCTATAATAGGAAAAAGTTCACGTTTGGTTCTCCATATTTAGGGGTATCCAGACTGAGTCCCTATTATGTTTTGGTGCCCAATTTTAGTCCTTAAAACAAAAAAAATGTAGTCTCTTTACCTTAATTTCTGTGAATTAACGGTCCATTTTTGCTCGACTGTGATGTTCTTTATTTTTTTAAAATTTGTTGACTAGTGTCAACTTTGACCAAAGAAAAATAAAAGAAAATTTAAATGCTGAAAAGTAAAAGAAAAAGCAGAAATGGTGAACTACAGTGAAAGGTAGAAAAAAAAAATCTAACCGCCTAGGGACTAAATCCGATCAAGTGGATGGAAATGGTATGGTATTTTGTAGATGTGGGCTGGTTGCAAAGTTTACTACATGCTGGAAGGATGATAATCACAGTCCTGTAAGTACTTTCCATAAACTTCAATTGGAATACCCCTTTCTTCTTATTTATTGGACTGATGAAAAGAAATGGTTAAAAAAACAGAGGGTTGATAGGTGCAATTTTTTTCGATGGCATGACCCGGAAATGGGTGCAAGAGCAGTAGCTGTGATTCCAGGCTTGCTCCGCAGCGCGAATGCTAGGGAAATAGAAATCAGACGAGCAAAAATTTTAATTTAATTTAGTGCGATTTCTTGTTTTAGTTTAATTTTTGATTAATATATTTTTCAGCATTTAAATTTTCTTTTATTTTTCTTTGGTCAAAGTTGACACTAGTCAACAAATTTTAAAAAAATAAAGAACATCACAGTCGAGCAAAAATAGACCGTTAATTCACAGAAATTAAGGTAAAGAGACTAAATTTTTTTTTAAGGACTAAAATTGGGCACCAAAACATAATAGGGACTCAGTCTGGATACCCCTAAATATGGAGAACCGAAAGTGGACTTTTTCCTATTATAGGGACTACATTTTTTTGTTTTAAGGACTAGAATTGGGCACCAAAACATAATAGGGACTCAGTCTGGATACCCCCTAAACATGGAGGACCAAAAGTGGACTTTTCTTATTATAGGGACTACATTTGTTTGTTTTAAGGACTAAAATTGGGCACTAAAACATAATAGGGACTCAGTCTGGATACCCCCTAAACAATGGAGGACCACTTTTGGATTTTTCCCTTGTAAAAATTCTATGGAGCCATGTGATGGTTTTCTTATGGAGTCATCCACCACTTAATGTATTGACACGTGTTTAAAGTGTATTTATTGCAGGAAACGTGTCAATACACTATTGGTGAATAAGTGAAGATGACTCCATAAATCGAGCCATCCGATGACTCTATAGCAAGAACAAATAGCATTTTTCTAGTTGAAAATGGATAACGCGCAACAACGCAGTCGCTGGCGTATTGCACTGCACTGTAGGCTATAGTTCTTTCTCAGTGTCCATCACCACCAGCAGCGGTGGCTATTCGTCGCCATAATTATTCCTTCACAAACTTCACCGTCACTTTCACCGCCACAAATCCTCCTTACCCATGGCCGCCATCTCAATAGTCAAATCCAGATACGCCGTTAACGCCCCGCGATCTCACCTCTCTAATTCCCCTAAATTGGCCGCCATTTGCCCACCGCCCGAGAGGAATCCGCCCTTCCTTCGTCGCTCAGTTTCGTCTTTAATCGCGCTGTGAATCGATCATCTCTTCCAATGATCAGATCACAGAGCTCACCAGGTTTGAAGACGACAGCCATTATTTCTTGTTACATTTGATTGTATTTTAGTCGGCATTCATGGAGTTGGAGCTGGGTTTCCAGTTAAAACTCACTCCCTTTTGGTTGAATTGCTTTGTCGTTGTAGATTACGTACCCGATGCCAATTTCTACAAGGTTGAAGCCGTTTTAAGGTGTAATATTGCCTTCGTAATTTCTTGAATCTAGTTCCTGCTTGTCCATGACGTTTTTCTTATTCTCTGATGCTGTTTTTTTTCCGTTTTTTTTTTGTTCATTTTCTTCTATGTATGGGGAGCTTAGACCATGGAGGATCCCACAGTTTTCATCGGTAAAGCCAAATGCATTATTTATTGCAATTGCTACAATAATATGATGAGCTTTGAAATGGCTACGTCTGGTAGCTTTTCAATAAATGAATCTTAGGATTTGGTTTCATTTTCTTCATGTGCCTACTCGGTGAAAGCCATTTATTTAGCCTTTAATACTCTAGTCATGCAGCTTCATCAATTTTGTTTGGCTTCACAGTTGTCCTCAATCACTTAGCCACTATTGGTTTTTTTTTTTCAATTATGTGCTCTAATGATAAGCTAGAATTTGGTTTCATGAGCAATAAGAAACTGAACATTCTTAAACGAAAAATTGTTGCCCTAATGATCTGTTCTAATGTTACTACTAAATAGTTCTTGATGAACCATTGCAAGTTACAAATATTGAAGCTCTAGAGACTATATAAGAAACACGTTATCACTGCATGTTAGGTTTTTTCTTGTGTGTTGGTACGAGTTTGATGCCTTGTGTGATTTATTAAGAAATAGTTGCATTCATTGCAGTTATTTTAGAGGATTCAAGAAACACGTTATCTTTGCAATTTGCATATCATTTAGTTGCATGTTAGGTTTTATTGCTTTAGCACGTTTATTACTTTTTTAGGATTTGAGTAATTGTAGTTCATCGACTTTGATCGAACTTGATGAGTTTCTTGTGCATATTTGTTATATTATTTGGACATAATGTGCTAAGTGATGAAATTTGAGAATTGATTGAATTATGAATTTGAATGATTGATGGTATAGATTATTATTATTATTATTATTATTATTAATGAGATTCTTGTCTTGTTGGATAAGTTAGTATTGTTAGGATTCTTGTCTTGTTGGACAAGTTAGTATTATGGTTTTAGGAGCTTTATTTAAAGGACTCCTCCTCTTTTGTGTTATTGAGTTGATTATTGAATGAAAAATGAGATTGTGAGTTTTTATCGAGAGAGTATCTTGTTTATCCTTCCCATTCGTACGCTTCCCTATATGAGTGATGCTTTAATTCATGAATAATGACCTTTGAGCCTTTTTTTTCATTTTAAGATTGAGTGTATTGTTCATTGTTGATTGAATTCTAGAAAGTATCTTTATTGAGACCACATGGTATGTGTTTTTTGTGAAAATGATCTAAGACATTTTTGTTTGAGCATTTTTTATCTTCTTAGCTTACCAAATAATATTTTTATTCCTTAGTTAACCCTTAGCTTTTGCCTATTTTTTTTGAATGTCACATATTGAGCTATATCTATATTTTCCTCGTCTTTACTTGAACATCTAGGATTATATCATTTGAATAGGACGAGTGTATTGTTTGTGGTGTGGATAAATGGAAGACGTGAACGGGGGTATAATTTGATGGTGTAAGTTAAATGAGGTTGATAGAGTCAAAATAATGAAAAAAAAAAATAATGAGAAAAAAAATTGAAAAAAATGAATAAGTATGTGTAGTTGCTTATATTTTAGCATTGACTCAAATAAAGGTGGTTTTGTGTGATTGTTGGATTTTCTTATATGGCTTGCGAATATTTATTGAAATGGGGTATGAGATAAGTTGCGTTTGACTTGATTATGATTGGTAGGTGATGCATTGGTGTATTTCATGTTTTGTAGTTCTAAATGCTCAAGTTTTCGTCATTTTATCCATATTTTTTTGTACCCTAACCAAAGAGCCTATATCACAACCAAATGAAAATTTTTTATTGATTCAAGAATTGCATGCAAAATAAGTAGTGGAGATAGTAGAAGATTTGCAAGCTTATGGTAACTCTTCAACATTGAATTGATTTGAGCGATTATTTCCTTGTATACTTAGGAGAGTGAGAGTATACACTTATCTGGTGAAGTTTGTGGATTGAAAGTATTGACCATGATTGATGAAACATTCTTTATGTTAAAAAATTTCAGAGCTTCGTTATGTTATTTGCCCGATGCCTATTGAGAATGTGCACGATTGACTTAAGAGTTGTGATTGTTTTTCCTTGTGTGTTGGTAGGAGTTTGATGCATTGATCGAGACTATCAATGGTTTAAGTTTGAGGGTTTGTTCATGTGTAATTTTACACCATACTTATAGTCTCTAGAGCTTATTCATTGCATTATTGGTGGATAAATTACATTGTTGTGCTTTAATTCTATATTTTGTTGGAAAGGTATTACACGTGCTTGTTTTGTAGATATTTTCATATTTTTGTAAAGTTTTTAGCTATTGGAGGCGCACGGTGACTACCTAAAACCCCTGGGATGATGAAAGATTGATGCACGGATGAAATGGAAGAAACGAGTAGGCGAGGTGGAAAACGCTATCAAACTTGCGAATGGTGGCAACACGGTATAGGGATGATGAGGCACTTGTCACTCTTGGCCTATGAGACGATGTGTTGAAGCTCATAGGACGAGGAGTACTTGATGACTTAAAAATGGCCGACGTACGTCGGTCTTAAGAATTTTCTCAGCACATTGGAGGTCGAAAAGACAGGGTACGACCACACGGTGAAAAAGTTGTCATTCCGTCTTAAAAATCGAAACTACATACTCGATGTCACCTAGACATGTGACATCGAATTACCGTATAGGTGACATCTAATTAACCTTGATTTTTTGGAAAACGACTCTAGTTTTCATTTATTTTTGAATCAATACATTATTTTTCTCATAACTATTTGTTATATATTATCTCCACTTCTTTTACAAATATATTAGCACTCAATCATGTGTACATGCGTAAATGAAAAAAAAAAAATTACCTTAAGTCATATGTTGAATATTATATTTAAAATTATAAATTATATAGTAGACATACCACATTTAATAAAATTGACATTAGAAAAAATGAATCATACTGGCAAACTATTTTACTTATGGAAATGGTTTAAGCTATTTAAAAGGTTTTGTTATATCACTAAAGCCAATTAGCTATCTAAACAAATGAGATAAAAAAAGATATATCCGTTTTAAATTAAGTAGTATAAACAAATGTTACAATAATTTCATTTTCAATTTTTTTAATTACAAAAATATGATTGGAAATTAAACTAAAATACTCACATATTAGTATTTGATTTTGTGCACATGTACATATGCATTAATATCATAAGTTAGGTAAGAAGCATGTCACATTTTTTATATTTTATTAGTAGTATAAATGTACGATATAATATAAACTACTTAACTTAAATATTGACCTTTATATTAATTGCAAAAATATAATTTTTTGTAATTTTCGCTTATTATGACCAATTAATTAGATAAAACAATATTGAAACTATTATTATAGCAACTGTGTACGCAATTTTAAGATGTTTGGTTATGTTATACAAAATAATTAATTAATTTTTAATAAAAAAAATTTAATAAGCTGAAAAAAAAATTAAATAAATAGTTTGAAAAAAGCTTTAGAATATAACACCATTTAGTGTGACTTTATAAATAAAAAAAAATTATTTAATTAATGCAAAATATAATTAAAAATAGTGAAAAAATGAAAAATATTATCATAATTTTTTTGCGAACAATATTTGACTAGTGCAACACCCGTGTATTACACGGGTACTTGTGAAAAAATTATCTTAAATTTTAAAATTAATGAGAAAAATTATTTTAAATTTTATTTACTTTTTTACAAAAAATATATATTATTATATATTTTAGAATGACACTTGTTACTTGTGAGATTTACATGTATTATATTATAGTAATTTTTATAACGTATATCATATATCTACTTGAAATATAAATACATTAATTAATAAACAATTTATTTTTTTAATTAATATTAAAAATAATTTTATTATTGTTATAAAGATAGATATAATTTATTTTTTTTATACATGCAATATGGATGTTAATTCGAAGCTCATCAAGAGATGATCAATTTGATATATTATATATGTAAAACTGATAAAAAATACAAAAGGTATTAACTTTTAAAATATATTTACAATTCAATAGTTATAATAAGCATGACCATAAATAATCAACATATTTATGGATAATCCGAACCTAATTATTTTTGTATTGGAAGTAAATTAAAATCTACCCAAGCCTAATAAGGAAACATGTAATTTTGCCACATAAGATACCGAAGCATGCGAGCATGCTACTTAGGCTCAACACGTTATGAATTAATATGTAGGGGGGAAGGGAGGATATAGAGGAGTATGGATAATTCGAACCTAATTATTTTTTAATTAGAAGTAAATTAAAATCTACCCAAGTCTAATAACGAAGTATGTAATCTTGCCACATAAGATTCGGAATCATGCGAGTCTGTCACTTAAGCTCAGCACGTTCTGAATTAATACATCGGGAGAGGGGATAAGGGGATACTAGTACAGAATTTTAAGGCTATTTATCCAGGCTTATAATTATATACATGAATAAAGAAAAATGTACGGGATATATATAGTACGTGACCCGTGCAAAGCACGAGATATATTTATTTGAAGAATATTATATTATAAGATGCAATATTCAATAAAAGTTTATAATACGCAAGAAAATTGTACAATGTTCAATAAAAGTTTTATAATATTCAAGTGGAGTCTTAAAGCCTCTTGTACATTAAGACTACTGACAAAATAATATTCTAGTCAATGAGTTTCTTTTCCTTGTAGCCAAATTGTGAATGTGATTTGAGGAGTACAACAAATCGATATATAGCTGACTTGCTTTTTCTATTGTATTTTTTTTTTTCTATAATGAGTTTAAAGATATTCTAAAATATAGCAAATATTAATTTTTTTTATTACAATTAGGAATTTTACTAAATATAAACTCTCAATTTATGGTGTTAATCAATGTTTAAATCTAAAAAATTAGGAATTTTTACTTCGTTTAATCAACGTTTAAGTCTAAAAACAATAGAGTTATTATAAGTTTTTTTTTCTACATCTTTTAAAACATTAAATATGAGCATGTTAGGTACAATATAGTTTTAATATTTTTTTTATGATTTGATAATATAAAGAAATCTATACTTAACTTTGACAAATAAAACAAATAAATACTTTAGTAAGTATTTAATGTATATACTAAATAGGAATATATTGGTATAATCAAATAACAAATATAATCAAATAAGTCAAAGTGTACATTTTTATTTGGTATTTGATTTTTTTATTATTAAAATCTTTTATTATACTTACCTTTTTAAAATAAAACAAATAAATAAATCAATTAAATAAATAAAATATTATAATACCAAAATAGTAATGACATTTAATGCAGTTGATTTTTCTGGATAGTAAATATAGTAAATAGAATTTCCTTTTATATAAGTATAGATTGTTATAATACGAAAATAGTAATGCAATAAATGTTGTTCACTTTTCTTTATAGTAAATCTGATAAATCGTATACCTTTTAATATAAGTATAGATGTGGTCTTTTCGTTGAATGAAGGAGAAAAATGAGATTCACCAAAAATGTCACTCCCTCGATATTAACCTAAAAATGAGGCGACAATAGTGAAATTAGAAGAAAATTAATGCACCCACCCCTAAGTAGTATATATAGCAACCCTTCAGCTAAAGACGCGTCTTGCTCAGCTAAACTGCGTAATTAGACAGACGATTCATCTCCTCTGGTTTTGGTTGGGAGATCTTGTGCTGCTGAGAGATCCCTACGCTGTTCATTCCCCACCGCTAATCTTTAATGTAAGCATATCAATCTCATTATTTTTCTCTGGTTTTTCCAGGTTTTCGAAACCCTAGGCGCCGTTGATCGGTTAATTTCTACCAAGCAATGCTCATTCTCTTGCATTTCAAGTTCAGATACGTTTCCATATTGTGAATTCATGGTTAAATTCGATTATATGAACGTGATGCGATTCGCGTGTAGATCATCGCATTCGATCCTGTTTGATGGTTATTGTGTTTGCATTTATGTTGATCTCGTTTTTATTTGATATTCCTTGGTCTTAATCTTCTGTGCGGATGCTCGATCCAGTATGGGTGATCTGAGATCTTTTGTTTTCTCGCTCATCTTGATGAGTAATTGTTGACAATATGATGGATGTGGTTTTTTCTGATTAGAACTTTTTTGAAATGGTATTTATTGCAGTGTGATAGTCCGTGATATATGGTTGTAGATGTTTGTTATACATTTTTTGCTCACCATGTATCATATATGGTATTTATGCGTGTATCTTAGTACTGACAGAAGAACGGTCTTCGAACTGGGCTTCGATTTATATTAATTCAGCTGACCCTTTAATTTTTTACAATGAAATGGTAATATTATGATGTGTTTGCTTACCCCTTTATCTGTACTTTGTGATAATGTTCCAGTTCCGAGATGGGGTTGTCTTTCACTAAGCTTTTCAGCCGGCTTTTTGCCAAGAAAGAGATGCGCATACTGATGGTAGGTCTTGATGCTGCTGGTAAAACTACCATTCTCTACAAGCTTAAGCTCGGAGAAATTGTTACCACGATTCCTACTATTGGTACGCTTTAGTGGCTACTCACTGTCATCTTGCCTTTATTCGTCTGTTAATGGTTTAGCACTGTTATCGGATAAACACTGCACTTTTTGAGCTCATGGTATGGTTTTATTCAGGATTCAATGTGGAGACCGTGGAGTATAAGAATATTAGCTTCACTGTTTGGGATGTTGGGGGCCAGGACAAGGTACCATAATTTCTTATTTCTCCCTCATGATTTGGAAGCAAAAGTTATTCTGTTATTAGATCAAAAAACTTAGCATTGTTTAACAATTTCAAACTGCTTTGCTTTGGTTTTGCTCCATTTAAAATTTAACCAATTAACCCAGCGTTCAAGCTCAGACCTCCAACTTTGATGCATCTTGTCTGTTATGCAGATCCGTCCACTGTGGAGGCACTATTTCCAGAACACTCAGGGCCTTATCTTTGTTGTTGACAGCAATGACAGGGATCGTGTTGTGGAAGCAAGGGATGAACTGCACAGAATGTTGAATGAGGTAAGACGAGCCCAGATATTTTTATTCTTGAAATTTTAATTAAGCAAAATCAAAACTTTGCATCACCATCATTGTACCCTCCCTGTAAAAGATAAAATTTATTTTACCACCTGCCTGCTGTTAGTGCTATGCCTATTTTTTTTTTTTAGAATCTAAAAGCTCCTACGATATCGGATAGCAAACTTCAACCTGTTATCAAATTATTGAGTGTTCTGTTTTTTATTCCTCTCGGTCAGGATGAACTGCGTGATGCTGTTCTCCTAGTATTTGCCAACAAGCAAGATCTTCCAAATGCAATGAATGCTGCTGAAATAACTGACAAGCTGGGCCTTCATTCTCTCCGTCAACGCCATTGGTATATTATTTATGAGTTTGACCCTTTCTCGCCTTTTGCTTTCCAAGTGATATTTCAATGCGTAGCTACTTAATAATGTTGCCATTTGAAAATGCAGGTACATTCAGAGCACTTGTGCAACTTCTGGTGAAGGGCTGTATGAGGGACTGGACTGGCTCTCAAACAACATTGCTAACAAGGTAAGGATTGCTCGGAGGTTAATCTAGTTTGGAAGTATATTTTTCTACCCCAAAAAAGAATGGCACCTTTAACCCAAGCTCGTTTACTTATGGACTTTAATGCATTTTCCAGGCCTGAGTACTTTCAGTTCGAGGTGGACATTGTTGGCCATTTATCCAATGTTTTGGGTTTTGTTGAAGATTCCCTCAACCTTTGCTTTAGTTAAGAACGTTATCGTCTTGAGTAAATGTATTTCTTGTGATGATTTTGTGGATTTTTGTCAACCTCGTGGGATCTCTCTATTCCTATTTTGTGAAAGTAGGAGTAAATAGTTGATCGAACTTACTCTGATTTCTAGTGGTTTCGCTCGTGTGGTACTACAGATCTTTTGAGAATAAATGGTTCTTCTCTAGTTGTTGGATCCTTGTTGTGTTGTTATTATCATATTATTATTATCGGAATATTACTGTATGCATGGGGCTGGGTTGTATATTCTATATTTCATTATTTGGCAAGCTTTAAGCAGACCGAATTATATATCATGGATCATGTTAATCATTTGACCAAGTTCTGGGTAAAGTATCCCATCTTTCTACACAAACGAGCCTGGGTGTAATGTGCAAATAAAACTTGCAATTACACATAATATTAACCTACATACATAATATTTTCAGCAGTGGAATAAAAAAAGAAAGTAAAAGTCATTCAAAGTCCCATATAAATGCACCTAATATTTTGTGTATTTTGTGTCAATTTTATAATGGACAGAAAGGATAATGATTTCACCAGCATTATGAACAAATGGTGCGCTGGACGGCTTTTAACAATAAATATATAAACAAATAAAGATTATAAAATGTGTAGTGAGAAAATTAATTATAAACAATCTAACAGAAAAGAACATACAAATGACTATTGAAACCAGAAGCCCAAGCTTGCAATGACTCATAAAGATGTAATCCAAGTCCGTCGATTCAATATAAATTTTCGTTGAGAATTTACTTTTGCATTAAAATAAAATTTTACTTACGTAGGCAATGAACATGGCTTCGTCAGCCTAAATTAGTGCCCGGTCCAATATCCTACAAACTTTGGGCCATTATCAGTTGGGCTCAAGAAGTTGTACCGATCCGGATCCGGGTAAATCGTCCGACCTTCCTCTTTCATTTCCCCTGTGTGTTCTTGCTCGAAAATCGTTCTCCTAAACCCTAATTTCTTCGAATTTCCCTTTTCGGTGCAAATTACTACACGTCGTCAAGTTTTTCGCCCCAGATTTGTTTAGCGAACATTTGATTGTGACTGTAATTCTTCGTTTTCTTCGCCTGCGGAAAAGCTTGGATTTTGAAATGGACGCGAAGGACATACTAGGGTTGCCGAAAAATGCATTGTCTATACAAGAGAAGAAGTCTAAGCCTCCCAAAGAATCTCAGAGAAAACCAGATGGCATATCGCGCGAGGTCCTCTTTTTCCTTCATATATCCCATTTATCAGTTTTTTTTTTTTTTTTTNAGTTTTTTTTTTTTTTTTTCTTCACACATTTATGATATTTGATTGCATTTGTATGTGTTAGGTTTACGCTCTTACAGGTGGATTGGCTCCTTTGATGCCGGCCATTGATGTGAATCAATTGAAACGTAAAGCCCAAGCTGGCGATGAGAAGGTTCACATTTGTTTTGGATTTCCTGTGTCTACTTATTTAAATGGGCATACAATATACAGCTCTTTTAAGAAAGAATTTTCTGTGCAGATTACTTGGCAATGGCTTCCATTTACGAATTCTGCCAGGAAAGATGACCTGCAGCTTTACCATTGGGTAAGTTCCCTGAAATTCGGCCATCACTTAGTGATTCCTGTGCACGCAGAATTATGAGTTTATTTGCCTCTTACGTCTTTTGTAGGTTCGAGTGGTAAATGGCAATCCACCAACCGGTGACTATTCATTTGCAAAGTATAACAAAGTATGTCAAAGTGTTTTACAGTATTCGTCAGGATGATTGGTTTGAATTTGTTGTTTGTTTGTCTATTCGTTGACATCTAATAGTTCATGTATTTGATGCAATGCAGTCTGTTGATGTAATCAGGTACACGGATGAGGAGTATGAAAAGCACTTGACTAATCCTGTACGTCCACGGAGTTGGTTTTTCTGTATTTCATGTTCATTTTTGTATATTTTGTTGTACATATTGTGGATTAATGATTTGCAATTCAGTGGACCTTGAATAATGATTTGAATAAGATGATTAGTTGATTTTACTCCAGCTTACCAAATTAATGCAACTCATTCCTGAAAACTCAACCTTCAAAGGCCAGAATTTAAGTTCAGTGACTCATGTTACTGACTTCAGATTATCTGAGTTGGACATTAATGTGATGGTTACACGCACTTAGTTTATTATTGTGTCCAGCTTATGTGAGTTACTTTTCTATGCCGTAACAGTACTTATAATTTTTGTACTTTAGGCATGGACCAAGGAAGAGACAGATCAACTGTTTGATTTGTGTGAAAGATTTGATCTCCGTTTCATTGTTGTAGCTGATAGATTTCCATCATCAAAAACTATTGAGGAACTTAAGGATCGATATTATAGTGGTACATCTATCATTATCTCATCCAGAAACTCATTCTTTCTTTGATTACCTTGAATATTTTATGAAGCGTAGCCGAACATTTTATGCTATTTGATGTTGAGCAATGCTAAGTATGTTCTGATTGTTATTAATAATTTTTGCAGTTTCTAAAGCTCTCTCTATTGCTAGGGCTCCATCTTCTGTAGATGTTGCTGGGGCTCCACTTGTAAAGGTTCAACATAATTACTTATCGCCTTATCCCTTACTGTCTAGCATGAAAAATGTGCCCTTCACCTTTTAAAATGATCTTTCATGAATTTAGGTTGTCATTTGTCTGGATGTTAACATTTATATTATCCTCTTAATGCTAAAAACACTGTCCATTTAAATAGGAGCCTTATAATGCTTCTCAAGAATCTGAAAGGAAACGGGCATTGAACTTGTTGCTCTCGCATACAAAGCAGCAAGAGCGCAAAGATGTTGAGGTATAAATAGTTTGCATCTCCCAGTGATGTTCCCTAATTATACTCAAAAGAAATTTCACTTTTCATTTATGGTTTTCCTCTTGACTCTTGCCACTGTCAGGTTCTTGCTCATGCAAAAAGAATAACTGAGGCTCGAAAAACTCTAAAGGTCTGCCCAAGTTATCTGCCCCCTTAGATTCCTGAAATACAGGCGTAAAATATTAAATTACATGTTTGCTGCATATTTTGTTTAGCCCCCATTTTCATTTTTGAGTCTGTAATAATTTAGAGTCTTACTCAGTTAGGGTGTTACATTCTTTTCTTCCTTCCTCAGGCTCCTGTAGAGCCAGAGTTCCCAATCTTAGCGGATAGTGGACCACTTGGTGCTGATAAGGTTGTTACTGCTGCTGGTACTGTTGCCCCTTCATCAAATCCTCAGATTCCCCCCTCTAATACAACTGTGTCAGAAACTGCTTCAGTTATGGCTTCCCTTCGCATGGTATGTCTCAAATCAGTTACATTATAGAGTATGCTGTGGCTTCTCTTTATCTTGGTTCTCGTGGAGAGTACTTTTGTGTCTTTGACCTGTTATACTTAATTTTTTTTTGCCTTTTGGATATGCCAATTTTTTGTTTTAAGTTTGTTGTTTATATTACTGGAGAACATGCAGCTACGTGTGTACTTACGGACATATGCTCTTGATCAAATGGTCCAAGCTGCAAGTTCATCAGCGGGGCTTCGAACTATCAAACGGGTTGAGCAGACTTTGCAAGATCTTGGGGTTCGTTTTCTTCTTTTTATGACCTGTTTAGCTCCAACTCTTGGCTGTCTAAGAGATATTAAATTGTGACAGGTGTGGGTATTTTGTGAACATTGAATTAATTGTTGAGGCACCTTTCATGTGTCACAGGTGAATTTGAAACCTAAGGTTCCCACAAAGGCTGTGTGTGCGGAGCATCTTGAACTACGAAAGGAGATATTAACCCTTTTGAATCTTCAGAAACAGGTTTTTATTATGTTCTACATTAATATACCATCTTATTTTGTTTTTAATCTGGTGACTAGTAAAATGCCGACGTCTGCTATACTTATCTTAAGCTTCTCTCTTAGTGCATCAACTGTCAGCTGCTCAATTTTGGATATTTCTCAAAAATATTTTCTCAGGATTTCTTGATATGATTCTTTGGTTGTAGATATTCCAAGGATTTATGCAATCAGTTTAAATTATACCGAACATATAATATTTTATTGCTTTAAATGCCACCTTTTAAATAATATTTTTAGGCTTTGATCGAGTAAGGCGTCGTTTGGTTAACAGCGTTTCACATAAAAAAGCTACAATAGCTGTTTTGACCAGATAAAACAGCTGAAAATATTGTTTGGTTAGCTAGCTTTTTTATTCAGCTGATCGGGTGAAAAAGCTGTTTTAGAAAACGCTGCAATATGGAGCGTTTTGAGTTAGCGGATGAGGAGGAATACTTTTTATTCATTTGTTTATTAACTTCCTATCTAAAATAGATGTCTCATCTTTTATTTTTACTTCATTTATATTGCATAGGGGATGAGATCCTCAGTTCACGGAAATCTAAAAATATTTATTCTGGTTCATTATTTGTTTTGTTTACTTTTGTAATTTTTTTGTTTAATTTTTATCATTGAAGTGTAACAAGCTTTCAATTTTGTAAAATATGAGCGTGGACTTAAAATTCATGCAAAATTTTTTTATATATATTGTTTAGAATTTAAATAGTTAAATAAATAAAATATAAAGTTAATTACTTGTTGTAAAAAAAATTATTTATTTTTTATAAATTGAACTTTGTTAAATCAACCTTTCAAATTCAAAAACCATGAATTATTTGATTTTTTAATAATTGTCATATCTATAAAAAAATTCAAATATTCAAATATTTATATTACTAACAACTAATTCTGAACAGTTCTTTTACCAAACATTATTTTACAAACTGCTAATATAATCTGCTAGTCAAAGTAGCTAATTCAATCCGCTGGTCAAAACAACTAATACAATCCGCTAATTGCTAAATTTAACAGCTGATTGCCAAACAAGCCCTAAACCTAATTGGAAATAAGTTTGTTTGCATATTTGCTAGACTAAAACTATCAGCGTAGCCATATTCATCCTTTTCACTTGCTTTTTTAACCTATATCGTTAATCATCAGTTGCAATACAAGGAGGCAGAGGGATCATCATTTCGTGATGGTTCATATACTGAAACTCCTGGTACACCTCCTAAGGTATGTGATAATTATAATGTGGTATTTTATTTGCAACACACACATACACACAACACACACACACACACACACAGATAGAGAGAGAGAGAGAGAGAGAGAGAGAGAGTCTTGCTCTTTATAGTTTTATTCCATGTTGGTTAAATAGCAGCTTTGATGTATATAAATCCTGTGTTCTACAGCAGTCCGTACGAGCAGCAGAGCTTGATCGGACATTTACGCCCGATTCCGTTAGCATTGGAGGTAATAGTTAACTGGGGCTTGATTTTGCCTTACATGATACTCTGACTTTGTTTCTAATACACGTTAAAACTTGACTTCAATGCATTGATTATCAGGGGAAAGATTTGTGAAAAGGGAACAAAAGCGCAAGGTATGCTCCGAATCTCCATTCTGTTATTCATTCTCTTTGCTTGTTAGTAAACCACTTGATTGCAATTAAATGTGTTGAAGGGGCCGGGGAGAGTTTCCGAAGCCCCATCATCACCTGCTCAGACCAAGAGGCCCCGTAAATACAAAGCTTCAGATTAACTGCTACAACTGTTTCTTCTTGGTTTCAAGTTAATTACGAGTTAGTGGAGAAAATTTTTTCTATGGGTTGGTCTCTTGTTCCAACCAATCGGAAGCTGGAAATGGGCTTTTGTGCTCATGCGGAGTTGCTGGATAATTTACGCGGGGGCTCAAGCATGGACAATTTCTGAGGAGGTAGGATTTAGTTTTAGGCATTTTACTTAGATCCTAATTAAAATACTTTATGTGAGCTCTTCTGTACCTTCTGTTGATGTAAATACAAAAGCCATGGTTGCATTTGTGATAATTTACTTTTATTTGCACTTATTAAACATGATTTTATACCTTTTTGGCACACCTAAGGCAAAGGATAAATGTACTAGTTTTTAAAATCTTTTTATTTTTATTCAATATATTATATATCAAATTTGAACCATGCAACTAATAAAGGTAAATAGCTGCAAGTTTTGTCAATATATTATATTCTAAATTTAAACCACGCAACTAATAAAGGTAATAGCTGCAATATTTGACCAA
Source organism: Striga asiatica (assembly GCA_008636005.1). Taxonomy (NCBI): domain Eukaryota; kingdom Viridiplantae; phylum Streptophyta; class Magnoliopsida; order Lamiales; family Orobanchaceae; genus Striga; species Striga asiatica. The sequence goes on along the minus strand of BKCP01006915.1, from coordinate 260,094 downwards.
AATTATTCTGTACATTAATTTAAGCGGGATTTTTTAAATTTTGGCCAAAAATATTATCTAATATAGTAAATACTTTAGGTCGGAAATTAAATGTTTTTTCTAATTTTTAATTATTATTTCAAGTAAATATCATTGTCTCTTTATAGATTAATAGATCATTGCCTCTTTAGTCTTTATATATCAAATTATCAACAGATAAGCCCCTCGAACACAAGAAGGAGACTATATTCCAATAGCATTTTAAAGTCACACATGGATGCTAGATTCCCAATAACCACTTATCAGAGGCATCTACCACCGAACCTGTCATCTATTTTCAAAGAGACAATTTCCAAGTAAATTTTAATCTTCTCGAGGATACCTAACATATTTTAATAAATGATATTTACTATGCACCATGAATTCCCCATT
>BKCP01006915.1:240849-259612 GCA_008636005.1 Striga asiatica | reverse complement strand
GCCACTAAAATGATGGAATAAAATGTTAAAATTCCATAAACGTGTATACACTAACGAAGTATTCGATTCTATCGGAGTTGAGTTCTTAACATACAACTAGTTATGGATGATCTTGGTCGATTTGGTTTAATTCAATTAATGATGTCGACGTGGACAATGAAGACAATAATGATGTTATATCTTCAGTAATTACGTTAGTCAAGTCTTCATAAAATCGGTCTTGTTGATGTTATGAAGTCACATCGACATTCCACACAAATGCTGATCTTAAGTACAAAACTATTTTGTATCAATTTTAGTTCCTTTTGCGCCAACATCTCAACATGGATATTGATAAGGGCGTGAAGTTTCCTTCACGCCGATCTCATCTCAGAACAGACATTCTTCGTACTGATCTCGTCTTCTTATGTGAAGTGGATTGTCGCCCTGAATTGGTTCACATCACTCAATATGAACGGACTCACCAATTACAAAACTAATTACATGGAGCAGACCCATAACGTAAAAAATGACTCATCAAAGAGTTGTGATGGATTGTTACTTTTTACCGTGTATAAATATACAAGTGTAACATAAAAACTCATAAGAAAACATCAAAACATTCCAAAGCTATACAAACAAAAGTGCAAGCTTATCAACACAAAAAATTAATTCTTCAAAAAGAAAGAATTAAAAGAGGGAAAGTTGGAAGAACTAGGGCTTGCTTTTTGTAGGGATTTGGAGGGTGTGTGAGACTGCAAAACTGACCAATAAGCCCCTTGCCTAAAACCTCCCTCACAAAATGGGCGGTGATGCCACGCATTCACTACTCAGACCGCACTCCAACAGAACCCCATCGTCTTCCCACCACCACCTCCGTGACGGCGACCGCCGCGCCGGAGTCCATCCCGGTCCCTTCCCCGTACGCGCCTCAGTTGAAGTTCGAACCCGCGAGGCAGGCCTCAAGGACACCTTTTTCTCCGCTACCGTGACATCATCAGGCGGTAGAAATTCGGGGAAAATCCAAGTGGAGTACAGGAATTTGTTGGCTGGCAGAGGTAGATCGAAGCTGCTGAGGGAGTACGTCGACGTCTCATGCGTGAGGCCGCCACCGCCATTGGAGGAGGCCGTCGGGGGATTCGGGCCGGGCGACGCCGTCGACGCTCTGTACCAGGACGGCTGGTGGATTGGTATCGTGACTCGAGTGGTGGAGGAAGGCGCGGAGAACAGGTACGTCGTGACGTTTCCAAACCCGCCTGACGAACGGGAGTTCGGCTTGTCTGAACTTAGGGTTCACTGGGATTGGGTTAATGGGAGTTGGGTCCGACCCGACAGGCAGGTAAAATCAAAATTCAGAGCTTTTGATGTTCAAAGTTCATGACTTTGTTCTTTTTGTCCACCATTTTTGCCTTTCCGTTTAAAAGGTCTGAAGAGAACTTGATTTGGTAATTGTTGTGTCAGGCTTGGGGATGCTGTTTTAATCTGGGACGTGTTACTTCACGTCTCCAAATTAGTTCTTGCTGCCTTATTTTGTTTGAGATAGCTTTGTAATGTTTTCATGAGGTTCCGCAAGGTATTTGGAGTGATGATTTTTTGTTTTGAAATTTGATGTTTCATTAGCTTTTGGAGCTCGATTCTGTAAATTCCCACTTTGTAAATGATGGCATTAGCTCGCTTAGCACTCTGCAGATATGCCCAGTCTATGGTCGTGGGATCAGAATCAGATATAACTTTCCTGTTACATGTATAATTGAAATGCTTTGATTTTACAGAATGTGTGAAGTGAACTAGGTAATGATGAGCTTTCATCGATGCATGTAAATGTTGGTTGGTTATAAGATTACTTTGTTGTTTTTGAATTTGGTGTAGAGTATTGCAGGGTTGATGTTTGACTTGAAAAAAGAGGTCGAAGTGTCGTTTGACCGAGAAGATGGTCAGGATGCTTGGTTCCGAGCAACAATTCACCAACATTTGGGTAATGGAATGTATCTGGTAAACGTTGAAAATCAAGATCCCAAGGCTCAATCTCATCAAATAAAAGTCGATTCCCTCCATCTTAGGCCGCGACCTCCGCTCCTCAAGGATAAGAATTTTGTTTTATTGGGAAAAGTTGATGCATACTTTGATTGTGGTTGGTGGAGTGGACTTATTCGGAGAGAGCTTGAGAATAGTAGATATCTTGTCACCTTTAAACAATTGAATATGGAAAGGGATTTCCATCTTTCAGAATTAAGATCTCATATGGAGTGGAAGGATGGCAAATGGTTCACTTCTCCCCAGGTTCTTTCTGATCACTCTACAATTTCTCCTTTTGTTTCTGATCATACCGTGTATGTCTTTTCTAGCTTTTCCTTATCGTAATCCCTTTTAAAAGCGGTTTATTGAAGATGTCTTTATCTGCATGTAGCTTTTAAACTATTTTTGTTGCTTGATAAATCAGTACAACAAATTATCTTACCCGAGGCCATGCACTTTGCACTCATCCTCATTTTTAAGCATGTTGAGTGTTGAAAATAGCAAGCTGCTTCTTGATTGAGTAATCGTATCATACTACTTATAACAATTGAGGGAGATATTGAATGAATGGAGAGTTGTAGAGTGAGACAGATGTTAAAATTCATTTTGTCATGCATTCGCAAAATTCTTGTGCTCAAGCAATCTGTGAGTCTGACTCTTTGCGTACTTGTGCCCGCCAGGGGGTTGTTTTATTTTTTTCCCTATGATTCTGAAAAGTTGCTGAATTGAGGAATTTTATGTGGTCCTTAAACTATTCAGGATGTCATGATCCAGACTTTAGATGGTGGAATGGATGAACACCACACATCTGAAAGTTCCAATGCGTCTGTGCTAACTTTTCAAGTGAACAATTTTGGTGATAGAGAAAACACATTACGTAAAAAGGTTTCCTCTATGTTGACATCGGGAATTGATCAAGTGGAGCAATTAACACCAGATTTCCAGAAAGGACCTCATGTAACACCTCTGACAAAAAGAAGAAGGCGTTCATCTGATTCGCAAAATGCTTTCTCTCAATGCCAGAAGAAGCTCAAAGAAGGACTTGTACCTGTAGAGAAACAACAGGAGAAACATGATAGGATGTCTGAAAAATTGTTGAGCAATTCTGTTAGCCCAGCATTGGTGAATAATGTAGAAACCCCTACAAAACAAAGTGTCACAGGGGATCTCTCATCGGATAGTCCTTCCTGGGGAATGAGAACTGTAAGTCATACTTTCTACTCATTGCCTGTTATGTCCCATAGTTTTATCAATTCTTGACGAAGTCACGAAAGGTTATAAGTTTTAAACACTGGGTTATTTTTCCATCTAATAATCTGTCACAACACCTTTTTATTATCAGTTAATCAAATTTAAGAGGGCATTTGGAGATTGTCTATGTGGGCCATGGGCAGCGGCTGCATATTACGTTTATTGGAATGTTTTATTTGATTGGGTTAGCCTTTTAGCATCGTAAGTTTCATAGATCATTTGTTTTTCACAGAGCTCATAAGTGGGGTTTCTGTTTGGACTATGCACAAACATCTTCTTATGCTTAGTGGATGAGTTTTACATTATAATTTTCAGGAAATAAAAGATGTATCATTGAAAAATATGGTGGAACATTTATCCACTTATACTTTCTATTTTTTGCTTCTACATGTATTGATCATTTGATATCTGCATTTGTATCTGGAAATCGTGAAGCGGAGAGGGCAAATTGTTGCGCACCAGATGAATTCCACACCACCACGTGATATGAAAAATAGCACTGCACAGACCAGTGAGGTTGAAAATATGCAGCCTGGTGTCGGGGGTATATATTTTTCTCTTTTTCTCGTATAGTAATGTCTTCTTAAAAATGCCCGTATGATTTTATGTTATTAAGAGGCAACTTGGGAATTCATTTTCAGGAAAGAAGCCAGATGTAGTGGATAAGACTGCAAATCATCAAAATGAGCTTGTTATTGTTATAGGTTTGCCATGTGTGGAAATGGTAATCTCTGGCCTTGGAAAGTCGCGGGGTGGGAGGAGCTGCAGTGCTAACAGCAAGGGAACTATGAATAACAAAGAGAAACGAAATTTATGTGATTCCACTAAGAAAATTGAGGTAACTGACACTGATGACGAGAGAGATTTTCTTTGCATAGTACTTTGCCCACCAGATCATTCTCAATTTTGAACCTTATCAATATATTCTTTGTTCTACATATCATTTTTTTATGCCTTCCGTAGGAAATCAAACCACTAGAACTTGGAGAGTTCAGTGAGAAAAGAAAGAGGGGGAGGAGGCCACGAAGGACCCCGACTGAAAGTATTCAGACTCCCTTGGCAGGTCACCTTTTGCTTCTCCTCTCTTCATTTTGCCCTCTATTGGGTTAAATATCGTAAAAATTCCATGTTTGAGGAAATGACGCAATATTATTTGTTGGTTCAGATGATTCAAATGCAAAAGATGATAATAGTAATAGAATTACTGAAGTAGAGGCGATTGGTACGGACAGCTCAGAGAAGATGACTCTTGATGGGGGCACTAGTCCGATGAATCCCAAAGATAGAAGAGGAATAATTGCAAAAAGAACCTCTCCTCGGAAGCGTGAGGAGAAGGTTGCTAAAGAGTCTATGCAGCCGGAGAGAAACGTGTCGAAAAGAGGAAGAAGACGGAGTATGATTTCACTGCAAGTTGAAGGTAAAGTGTTCCTTTGTGGCTTATAGTTTGAACCCTGATTGTCTCATTTAATTGTTTTGTGATTGGATTTGTTGAGTGCAGTTAAAGAAATGAGTAATTGTAAAAGAAATCCTTTGTGATTCAGAAATAACTCCAACCATCTTTTGGAACACCAGCTTAGGGTATATTTTTCGACCGACTGCAAAATGGCAATACTTATAATATTATAAGATATTATATAATTTTTTGTTTATTATTCTGCTCTGTGCATGTGCCACTAGCTGTCGGATAATCATCCTTTCCTTTTTTGGCATTGTAGATTCCCTTAATGCATCCAGAGGGAAATCAGCCGAAGTTAACTCAACACTAAAAGAAAATAATGCCGATTCTGAAGCACCCAGCATCGAGCTTGACGACCAACCACTTTCAATGTGGATTGGAGGGAGGAGGATACAATCTCCATCTGCAGTCAATAGATCAAGTACATTTTATTAATATTAAATATTTTCTGCATCAGGAAATGACAAAAACCCTTAAAATACTTGGGCTATGTTTGGTAAAACTAGCTAGCTAGCTGATAAGCTAGTTTATAGCGTATAAGTGATTTTCGAGCTTATAGCTTATAACTTATAGCTGAAAAGCTAGCTAATATGATAAAAGTGTTTGGTAAAATTTGATGATAAGCTAGCTGAAATAAAAATTTCAACGAGTTTATTTGAAAAGCTACTCAAAGAAGCTTATAAGATAAGCTCGAGCTTTTTGTCCTGCCAAACTAAGCTTATTTGAATATAGGAAGCTTATAAGCTAAACAAATAAGCTATAAGCTTAGTTTATTTGGTTACCAAAAATAGCCTTAATCCTTACAAACTTTATTTTTTCGCTAGAGCTTTCTGCTGTGATTGCTGTCGAGCAATCCATAGAAAATGGAGAAAAAGAGGGAGAAGAAGTTGCAGCAGTGATGATCGAGGAGGCGGAGCCCACAGGAGAAGACACCCAAATCCAAATTTCAACCGAGCACCAAAAGCTTCCTTTCGCAAAGACCAGTTTGCTCTGGAAAACGATCGAGTCACTCGACGCCTTTCGTATTCTACCGCAAAGCCCACATTTCCAGCCTTTGCAAAACGTCAAGGAGAGCATGCGAGAGGGCCTGGCCATAGCTCACATGGTAAACTTCTCCAGCGTGTTTGAAACCACTTGCAAGCTGCTGTTCGACAGTGCCAAAAGCTCCATGGACGATATCTTGGAGATACTTGCTGAGCTGGAGCTGCATGGTTTTGATGTCGTGACTCTGCGTGCTCGCGTGGCTCAACTTATCTCTGTTAAGGATAAAGAGGCGAAGCTTGCAGGCAAGGTGGGGGAGCTCAACCGTGAGATGTTGGGCCACCAGGTTGAGAAAACCGAGATAGAGAAAGAGATTGAGAAGCTGAAAGAGCAAGTACGAAAGCTGCAGGGGAAGCTCTCCAAGGTGGAGTTGGCTAAAGAGAGGAAGGAGAAGGAGATCGCATCTGTTGGGGCTCGACTGCAGGAAACTAAGCAGAGTATTGAGAATCTGAGGGTTGAGTTTGACGGTATAGCTGCTGCTGCTATGTTGATTTAGGAGTGAAATGTTTGTGTGTGTGTGTGTTTGTAGCAAAACTTGTGGGTTTTTCCTTGCAACTATCTGAGTTTGTTTGTGAACTGACTGATGCTGTTTACAGTGTTTGTTTCTCTTGACTTAGGTTGAAATGGATGATTTGTTGTATGTGAAGGACAGTTTTTAATTTAAACTAGTTTTTAACCCGTGCATTTGCACGGAAAACAATATAATAGAACAAAAAATAATAATAATATATAAACAATAGTAAAAATCATAATCTAATTATTGAAAAAATGTTCTAAGAAATAATAACTAAATATTGTTAAACAATTCTTTATATACAACGTTTGTGGTTTTTCTATCAACAGAATTTCCATCACTACGAATCATATCTTCAAATTAAGACATATAATGGTTTTAATTGTTTAAATAATTATTGTATTTTGTACTATAGATCATATAGGAAATTTTTTAAGAAAAAATACTAAAAAAATAACAGCAAAATATTACAAAATAAATATGTACCAAATATTTAAGACATTTGAACAAAATGACAATTTTTGGGCCATAAAGAAATATATTGATTGAATGATAAAAAAAGTCAAAATTAGAAGTCCACTTAATTTTTTAGGGTAGCCAAAATCAAATATAAAACAGGTTAATGATAACATGACTATAAATAGAGATAAACTCCTTGAAAGTGATGTAAGCCATTTTTTTTTTGTTTGATGTCGGCGCTTCTCTCGTTATTCACTGTCTGAAATCCTAATCCTTAACCCGATATTACGACAAACTCGGCGAGATTCAATACAAAACAACTGTTTTACCGGAGATTTTCTCCCGGTAAAGGCCTTAAAAAAAAAAAGACATCCGATAAATGTTGTTTTTGTGACCAACAGTAGTGATCGAAAAATAAAATATTCGTCTCGATTTCTTAATCTGTGTTGCTAAATCTTAACAAATCGGTCAAAATCGGGCGATAATATTACAAATCTATGATGAGCTGAAATATTTTTTGTTAAACGTAGTTTTTATTTTTTATTATTTTCAATGATCTGTGTCGTTTTTCGAAATTCTTTGTGAATAAGCTTCATGATATATCATATTTTATACATAATTCGAAATTATTTAGATGTTTTTCAAAATCGTTTTTCGAAGAGAACATGACATTGGTCGAACTTTTTCAAACTTTTATGTATTTTGTTCAGGGTTTGAAAAAATATGTAAGTTTCTAACAGTTCTGTTCAGCTCTACTAACAAATATATAAGTAAGTTTATAACATATATGTTCATATCTGTTTATAATATACATATGTAACTTTTATGTATTTTGTTCAGATTTTGAAAACTAAATAGTTTAATTCTTTGTCGTCTTTCTCATCATATCAGTAAGTGAAGCTTTGCTAACACTTGTTCAAAATCGCTTTTCGAAGTTGTTCAAAGTCTTTTGCCGAAGTTTTTCAAATTTTTTAGTATTTTGTTCAAAATTTAGAAATATTAGGTAAGTTTATAACAAACCTGTTTAGATATATTTATCGCATATTAGGAATTTCTTGTTTAATGTTTAAAAGAATCTGTAGGAATTTTTATTTTTAAAACTTTTACGCAAAAAATCGATTTTAATATAAAGACACATGTCTTGGTAAAAATTGAATGTGTTGATAATGATAGGGAAATCAAATTATTTTTCTTTCTATATTGTAGAGTGTTCAATAATGTTCCACATAATTTGCTGTGTTTTTAATTTTGATTTTTTCATATAGATTTGACTTTTTTTTGTTGATTATTAATTATGCTTGATATTTCTATATTATGCAACAATCTGCCATTACATACAATGCCTTGTCAATTCTCATTCTTTGACTTTGCCAATTTCCGTTTAATATGACTTTTCTGTTGCTGAAAATATGTTTTTAATGCATTAAAATATTGATGTTTTGGATATGTTTTGATGCTATAATCATGCAGAAATTTGTCCCGCCACTTTTTTCTTAAAGAGAAATTGTTTAATGAAATTTAATCATATTTATATTTATAATTGTGAAATAATATTTTTTTTTCACGGCCAACAGTTATTTTTTTTTAATGAAAAATATGAGACAATTTATTCAACACACTTTTTAATTTATAAAAAAAAAGAATGTTGATTGCGATAATCAAATATGCATAAATCATGCATTTTATTGAATAGTAGTAATATAAGATATTTTATTATTACTACCAAATAGAAAGTCAAAGATAATTAATTTTGCACTATTAATTATGATCATATAGATTTTTTTTATACATATGTTTTTTCAATGAACTTTTTAAATGATAATATTGACAATATAGACTTTGCTATAATAATTATATAGACTGTGTTATAATAATAATTTATTTATTTAATTCATTAATTTTTTTTTTCAATTCAACTTATTATGCTTATAGTCTAAGTTTATAAATTATATGTCATTTAAATGTATCTATACTACTAATTTATAACGTTTTACCATTTTGGGAGCTAAATTTTTAATTTTAATTATGAAACTAATTTTTCTTATCATTTTGTAGTTATATGTTTGATTGAGTATGGCTGGAAATTAAATTACAAAAAAAATAATTTCATTTTTTATATTGTAATGTAACATGATATGTATTATAATGTTTGTAATTAATACATTTGTTAATATTTCTTATAACTTTAATTGCTTATTCAATTCATAATGAAATAAAAAATAATAATATATAGTTTCTGCACAACAATAATGACTATCACGTTTATATATATAAATGAGAATAAGAAACATAAATGTAGGATTAACTAAAAGAAATTTTTTTAATTTAGTCATTAACTAATTAAGTTTAACTAAAAAAAACCTTCTTAAATGTGAGATTCATGAGTAAATAATTAAAAAAAATGTAACTTCTTTTGGAGGGAAAATGAAAATATTTTTATTAAATGTTTTATTAAATGAGGTTAGCTAGCAATTATATATATATAGATTTTTAATAACATCAAATTTGTTTCCTCGCATACTTTAGTTAGTTTATAAACTTTTCGTGTTTAAATAATGTTTTTTGGTAGGAAGGTGTTTTTTCAAAAAGCTGGAGCTTATCTCGTAAACTTGAATAGATAATTTGTCAAAAAACTTTGTTGAAATTTTTATTAAGCTGAATTTTTACTTAATTTTATCAAATACTATTATTATATTAGCTAGTTTTTTCATAATAGACTATTAGCTATGAGTTTGAAATTCACTAATGAGTTGTTAGCTAGTTTTTAAGTGAGGTTTATCAAATATTTTTATTTTCCAGTCTCTTGTTTATAAGCTCAACTTGAAAGTGGAGCTATAACTTACACAACTAGCTTAGATATGTAACTCGTCCCCAGATAAAATTGTTTATAGTTAGTAAGAGAGCACTCAGTTTGATAGGCAATCGATATATTAAATAATACTAATTAATTCTACTGCTAGACAAATTTCAACGGTCATACATTCATATTTTTTCGACCGCTACATATTTTCAAATTGCATCGTCACTTTAAAAAACAACGTAAGCAAAAATATAAAATTTTATAAATTAATGCATGTTTATTGCAAAAGTATGACAATTCGACTTGTCTAATTGGTTGGCATTGTGCCAAGGTTTAATTTTCTATAAAATGCAGATGCTGTTGGATTTTAGACGTACGATCAATCGTATGCGCAGCGGAATTGTAAAATTTTCTTACCAACAATGAAGATCCGGCTATAACTATTCGATACGATCCTAGATCGCGTGAATAATCAACGAAAACTTACAGTTTAAGCTTTGTCTTCAACTATGGTATCCACGCAATCCAGATTCCGATGCAGATCCAACGCAGTGAATCCTTTCCGGTGAAGACGCTAGGAATCCTCAGTCAGAAAACAAAGAGAGTTTTTGTGTTTTTACGGCGTATCTCAAAAATCTGATCTCTGCATCTGAAATGAGATAACCGCCTATTTATAATTAGGCTAAACCTAATTATATGGGCTTTAGGATAACCTATAGCCCAATAGGCAATTGGACCTAATCCAATTAATGATATAATTAAGTCTAAGTCCAATTAAACTTAATTATATATTTTCTATCGAATAGAAAATAATCTAATTATTAAAATTAAATATTCCAATCTAATTGAATATTTAACACTCTCGATTCACTCTTAGACGGAAAATGGATTGCATATTGTGTGACCCTATAGGCCTTCATATATTGACATAAATCCGATTTATGATCCTCACGAAACTCCTAGACTGCGTCGAAGGACGAACTCAAAATATGAAGTACGTTTACATAGACAAAGCAAACAAACCTTTGATGTGGAATTCAATAGTGATACGGTCCCTTCATTCACGACCCACTCGATTAAGCTTAAGATTTGAACGTGTGTCTATCCAAACAGCTTAATCATTTTATCTCATCTCACTGGTTGATTTTATCAATTATATTTGAACACCATTTCAAATATAATCACGTGCATTGGCCAATGACTTTATCAACCCAGTAGAGAGAAAACGAGTGTTCTCTCGAAACTATATTCGAGGAATGAATCCTATCTTGGCTCAACTACCAATTCCATGTATATCATGATCTACCCAACACAAGCCCGTATCTACCCAAAAGGGCGTAAGCTTTGGACTAGGTCTAAGTAAATCACTCTATACATGAATTGCGTATTGACCTCAAGTCAAAGGACTATTACACCATTCCACACACCGATACTCCCATAGACACATAAACAAATGGTTTCTCGGTAGGGTATGCCAATACTCTCCAAAGTATCCATGTGTCCATCACGAATAACAATTATTCATAGCAGTGAGACATACTATATTCTCCAAGAATGTGATGCAGACCACATGTCAATCTATCGCGTATCATTAATATCCCTTTCTTAATGATCATCGATTTAGGCGATTTTAGAGTTATACTTTATCAATTAACATCTCACTCTGTTAATGACAGTATCGACTCAAGGGAGCAATTAATTAATAAATTGCAAACAATCAAACAATTATTTAATTAATTGCAATACCATAATTATAATCCAATATAATTATTACTGTGATCCTGTATATATGTCTTCAAAAAGATTGTCTCTAGGACACATATACCAACAGATGCATCTGTTACGTACATTCTTTTGTGAAACTCTTTTCTGTTACGTACATTCTTTTGTGAGGTAGAATTGAATGCAGATTGATTGAACATTTGAACTCACCTAACCATTCACATCCCTCAATGGTGAAAAGTTCACGTGCGGTCATAAAAACTCATTCATCATGGTGAAAAAAAGTTAATAATAATATCCTCCATTCATTAAGTTGGTGAAGGATGAGACATCACCATTAATATGATCCCGTTTAGTATAGTTTATGAATTGTTTGGATCGTAGAGAAATTGAGCATGTGGTTCAACTCATATCACCTAAGTTTTAAAAGTATATTGAAAATGATATCAACGTTACAGAACTGTTCATCTACTAATTGTAGGCACATTTCACAACTTTTCTTCATTACAAAGTAGAAAGCTTTGAAATATGTAATGTGTGAATGAAATAAAATCTTGTTCCTTTAGTATATAAATATATCCGTTCAAAATGAGTTTTTTTGTTAACCAAGGTTAATTTTGAAAAATATAATATGGTGTTAGTGAGATTATGAGTTTGTATTAAAATAATATTTAAAATAAAATAATTAGAGTTAATTTGATGCGGAAGTAGAGAGGGATGATGTGGATTAATTATTAGTTAAAATAATGTGAGTGAATTAAAGTTGATGTGATGTATTGTAACAATAATTTAGTTGATATTATCTAATTATATTGCTAATATTAAGGATAGTTGGGTAGAATAAAGTTGAGATAGATTTGAGTATTAATTGAGTTTTTTAATAAACAAACACAAACCATCAAATTTTTGAAGTATATATTTATTACACTCACATTTCCTATGAGAACAAAAAAGAAAAAAATAAAATCTACTTGGTTGCTATATGAAGTTCTACACCTACCAACTAGGCCAATTGGGCAAGATTTTAATTAATTTTTGGGAGCCAATTGGGTTTCTTTTGAATTTCTTATCATAGTCATTTGTAAAGGAGCATTGGGCCATTCTATCTATTGAGGTTCAATGAATCAAAATAATGAAAGTAATGACTAATGAATTACAAAATGATAAAACTAAATCCAAGTGAAATTTTTAACTGGGCTCTCTCATTAGTGAGTAATTTAAGTCTCATTAGTTAAAATGTGGGCTATGGCTGCATTAGGTGCAATAAAAATGAGAAATTAGATACAATTCTGAAAAGTCTTTAATATGATCCTTACGGGTGGTCCATAAAGATGGGAGCTTGGTAACAACTGTTTCAATAAAGAGGACTATTAGCTACATTTTAAATCGCCGTTTTTCAAATTTCAATCCCAATCGTAAATCAGAAATGATGTTGAAATTAAAAATTATATTATCAAATATTATGCATATATTTTTATATCTTTATTGATACAGAACTCTTAGTTTAAGAATTTGTCTCACATATTTTTGCTGACACATTACTTATTTTGGTGGTTTCCTTACTCAATAGGCATGATAAATTCTGTAACTAACATTTAGTTTTAAATTATTTTTAATTAATTCGACTCAATCATTTCTATTTATTTGATTTTATTTTTTATTTTTTTCTTATTTCAAGTACTATAGATATAGTTTCTAATTATGTTTTAGACATGAATAGTAATTTGTATAAATAAAATTTGAATTACAAGTTAATTCTAATTGAAAAATACCAAATATATTATAAAACAAACTCCAAATATATTATATGAAAACTATTTTGAATGAGTACTATGATATAAAGAAAAAAATAAACTGACCATTTTTAACATAAATGATATATGGCTAAACTGATAATAGATATTAGGTACCTAGACAGCGTATCAAAAAACTTTAAGATAGTATCAAATATCATATTTGATCTCTCTCTCACACACACACACATGAGAGTATCATATTTAAAAATAAAATAATATTCATTATATTTCATAAATAACTTTTAATGACATCTTATTTTATATAATGTTCTTTAGTACATATATTTTCTTATGAAACCTATATAACTAATACATTATACATAAAAACAAACCTATTGACTAAAATGTAAGAAATCAGTCTAATTCAGTTTCAATTTCTTATGCATACACACACTTTTACCAATATTTTATCTAGAACTTAAATTTTTAATTTGCAAGAGAAAAAAAAAGTACTTATAATTATATTATATATACAATTCGATGGTAACTATGACATGTAAGTTCTGTCAAATCAAATACAAAGCAGGAAAGAACAAACATTTTATTTTCCTGGACCCTGCCATGCAGAAGAATCTCTCCCTGGTCCTCCTAGTTTTGTAACATTTCACTTCAAGAAAAATGGAAAATTCAAAGTTTATGTGATCAAACTTATTTATATTATATTAAGCTCAAATTTCTATATAAATAATTATTTCAGTAATCAGTGGTGGCGTGCTAATTATGCATGCAATTGTAATATACACAATATTTTGCAGAAGGACAACCTTTTAATATTCTTTTTGCGAAAATACTATTTTTAGTGGTAATGTTAGTTTTTTTTGTTAAATGACATTTTTCCATACCCTTAACTCAAATGTCTTTAAAATGTTTTTTTTAATCAGGAAGACAAAATTTAATAGTTTTCTGAATTTTACGAAATTTTAATGGTGCCAAAATGAATTAAATAAAAGTATAAGTACTAAAAGTGAAAAGTATGTAAATTTAAGGTATCAAAACAGTATTTTTCCCATGTGTTTTTTTTTTTTCCTTTTTAACTGATGATCTAAAAACGAGTGTCATCATCTCCAAGTTTTCACTGAAGCACCTCTGCATTTAAAGAAAAGTTCGTTCGAGGAGAGCTATTCCAACTACCCTCACCAAATTGCAATGACTGTCATCATATTTATTTTCCATCACACCCATGTATTTTTGCTATTCACTGCCTATGCAAACCCCCATTTTCCCCTTTGCCCACCACCTTCTTCTTCAACAACATAGCAACCCCTTTTTACGGCCAACGCGCAAGATTGGATTTTTACGCTTGTTTCAGGTCTGAAATTTCACTTTTTCCTTTCTGGGCTTTCCTTTTTTGCAGTCGGGCAAAGAAATTTCTTCAGTCTTTGTTTTCGTTTTGTTCATATTGCTTTGTCTTTGGTTGATTACCTACTTCACTCTAATTTATATGTTTCTGCATGTAAGTCAGCGTTGATTGTCAAAATTGACCGGTGCCCCTTTTCTTTCTTTTCTCACACTGTTCTTTGATGACTGATGGCATCAAACTCTCATTTTGACATATCATCAAACAGTTTGACTTGAAAGCTTCAACGCAATATAATTTAAGCTTGGACCCTTTGTGGGTTGGCCGGCACTGTTTCATTTTCATATTCCAGACTCATTAATGGAATAGTATTTTATGAAAATTGTAAGCACGGCATATATATCTCATAGTCCCGCCCGCATTTAAGTTGTGGGTCAGGCTTGGCTCTGTATCTTAGTTTTCAGCTCAACGAATTCTTGAAATTTGCTTTGTAGCGCAATAATTTGACTCTCATTTTGCTGAGGCACTCTTCTTTTTCCTTTTCTTTACTGAGGTATTTCTGCAGAAAATGGAGAAATTTGCTGTTAAGGTAGAAGAAGGAAAGAAAGGTCGAGATGGGCAACCATCTGTTGGTCCCGTTTATCGTAATCTACTGGCAGAACATGCTTATCCTCCCATTGATCCTAACATATCCACTTGTTGGGATATTTTCAGGTTATAGCTCATATATATGATGACAGAAATTTTTAAGTAAAGTCTTAATCCTTAAACATTCACTAGTTAGCCATCCCTTTATCTGCGTAGTTTATGATTATCATGTGAGATGTTTGTTTGGTTTACTAAAATGTGAACTTTTTTTCGGGGCAGAGAGTCAGTAGAAAAACATTCTGGAAATAGGATGCTCGGATGGCGTGAGTTTGTCAATGGAAAGGTATAAAGTAAAGGATTCGTTTGATCCTACTATTGTTATCCTATTTGCTGGATATTTGGTGTTTTTGCATGTTACTGCAGCTAAATTTTGATTTTCTGATCATTATTTTTTCCTAATTTACCACCTTTTTTTTAGTGGGGACCTTATGTTTGGAAAACTTACAAGGAAGCGTACCAAGAGACTCTACAAGCTGGTTCCGCCTTGCGGAAACATGGTTTTGAACCTGTAAGAAATGAATACATGTTATTCTACATATATCTATCTTAGCATTAATGGTTGTTCATAAGCTTCACAATACAAGAACAAGTTCACAAATCACAATGACATCAAATATATTTGAGATTGGTTTCTGATAGCTTGTCTTATAGGGTGCTCGAGTTGGAATTTATGGATCAAATTGTCCTCAGTGGATTGTTGCAATGGAGGTCAGTTCAGATGGTTTTTTATTCTGTTTTGTTGTGCATTCCTATTCTTTTCTTTTCTTTTTCCTTCTTTTTTTGGTCCCTAGAAAAGAGTTGAAAAAACCTCATCTTCTTCTTTGTGTTGTAGTACTAGAAGTATCAACATTAACTTATTTATGAAGATAATAAAATCAATTTATTTATTTAACTTTTTCCAGGCCTGCAACGCCAACAGCTTTATTTGCGTTCCTCTGTATGATACCCTTGGTAAGCATACCTTACTAAAATTTATGGATAATGTTCTTAACTCATGATATTTATTATTTTGTTTGTTAAATTCAGTGTGCTTAAGCTTGCTCAAATAAGTGTTTCGGATGTTCATGTGCTAATGCTTATCACTTTATTGATGTGTGACTTCACATAATAAAATCATTCGGAATTAGAAAGAGAAAAAAAAAGGAAAAACTTTGTTTAACCCGTTTTGGTATAAAATTGTACATGTTAATTTCTTTTGCATTTATGACTTTGGGGACAATACAAAATGTAAACCATGCTTGGCCTAAGTAATAACTTTGTTTATTAGATAATTATTAGCTGTATTTTCTCTAAACTAGTAAAGTGCACGTGCGATGCACGTGGTGGCGAATGTTTTTTCTCAATTAAGTTTAGTAAAATAAATTAATTAATTTATTAAAAATATCGTTGCAAGAATGAAATAAAACGTAGAACAAATGAGCTCATAATGTAATCGTTTTTTGCCGATTAAGTTTTGTAAAATAAACAAATTAATTTATGAAATATATCCTTGCAAGAATGAAACAAAATGTAGAACAAATTAATTTATTAAATATATCCTTGCAAGAATGAAACAAAATGTAGAACAAATTAATGAAACAAAATATAGAAACAAATTATTTTTTCTAAAATAACTTAACGATGTTCTAATATAAAAATAATTAAATAACATATTACAACCCCAACTAAAATACTAAATAACTAAATAATGACTAATATATATATTATACATGCATTAGTTCTTCAATAGCATTCTCTTTCATTTTGGTTTTGACGTCCTCATAAGAAGCATTATTGATTCAATAGTATTGCAAAATTCATCTTAATTCATTTGGCAAAACGTCTACTTTATTCAAACACTTAAGAAATATTCTAATCATATAGTGAAACTTCATGGTTGTATTATCTTTATATTTCTACTAACCATGCATGAATATATCTGCAAAATAATAAATCGTGTCATTAAAATTGTTGATTATTTTTTATCATTGTATAAACTATTAAATTACTCTCTCTATATATATCGACAAATTATTGATACCTACCCCATGGATGTATCTCCTTAGGGAAGGGAATGAATTTCATCTCTAAATAAAAGTTGACTATTCAAAATATCTATTACATGTACTTTTCCCGAGATTTTTTTTTAAATCATCACACATTAACTAAAAGTTCATATTATAAAATAATTGCACATATATTCAAGCACAATACACCAATGAAATTATAAATATTCCTATAAGAAGTGTCAACTTCATTCAAACATTCAAAAATGTTTTGATCAGGCTCGAACGTTTCATTTTCAATGTCATTTATTTGGAAGATAGACGACTATATAATCTATTGTTTGCAAATCATTGACCATCTAGTTCTTGCAATGATTTTAGAATTATTTATCTTCATATCTTTCACATTCGTTTGGATTTGTAATATTTATGTGTCCAATAACTTTTTAATGCTTTTATCGTCCAACTTCATGCATCATACATAATACTAAAAAAAAACTCGAGATAAAGTTTCTTTCTTGATTCTTCACCAATGACAAAATCAAACAAAACAAAACAATGAGACAACATTGAGAAGCATATCATTTGTTAAAATATTTGAGATAAGAAGAATTAAAATTTTGTTTTATGACTCTTAGTCATCTTTGAACGTTATTATTACGAAATTATTATTAAAATCTACATTATGTATTATAAAGTTTTAAATTTTTAATTATGTAAAATAAAAAATTGATAATATAGGATCATTATTTATGAGATCCAATTTCTTACAGATTCCATATATTTAAACGCTAGCAACAAATAAAGTATTATTTTTAAAAGATTTTTTGTTTCTAAATATTGGTATTCATACTTGTCTAAGAAAATTCAGACGTTTTCTTTTTTCAATTCCATTACTATTATTTTATTAGTTTTTATTTCTATTGATAAATAATACTTTATTTATTAAACAAATTCTAGCACATTTATACGTATTGCATCATTTTTTTGTACGTGTTTCATATAATGACGTTGTTATCAAAATATCTTATTTATTAGACAACAACTAATATAATCACATAAGATAAAATAAAATTTTATATTATTTATTTATATATTTATAATAATAATATATTTAATAAAAAAAATGTACTTTTATACTGATTATTAGATTAAAAGGTTTAGAATTTTTTCCCAATGTTTGAGAGAAATATTAAGCAACTAACTCATTTTCATACTCATTGAATTTATGTGTTAGTTGAATAATATTTCACATACAGCTCATTTATTTCTCCTTTTAATTCACATAGTTAATATTGGTGATAGTTGTATATTTACATCCATTTTTTGTTTTTTCTTAGTATGAATTTTCGGATCTATGTAAGAAAAATATGCCACAAGGAATCTAATTCTAGCAAAAAGATTTTATTGGAATCATGAGCAGATCTATGTTTATTTTATAGATCCCACACAACCTTCCATCCTAAAGTATATAGCGTAAGGAATCTAATAAAAATTTGTGGGAACATTTTTTCATAATTTTTATCATGTCCCCTATTTTAAAAATGAAATTGAAAGAAAGAAAGATACATAATGAATTAATTCACAACTCAACCAATTATAATTTAATTCAACTCATAACTTTATTAATGTTATAACATAAACGCGGCATCACAACTAAAGAAAATATAATATATCTCAAAATTACAATTTTATCCTCTAATTATATTATTTCAATCTTGATGACAGTTTCAAATCTCTCTTTTGCAACATATTTTTTTCTATATCTTCAAAATATATTTTTTATGTCTTTTATAACT
>BKCP01006915.1:195520-234509 GCA_008636005.1 Striga asiatica | reverse complement strand
AGCTAATGGATTAGACGGTCGACTTGTCATACTTCTCGAACAAGAGTGTGTAGTTATAATGTGAAATGTCATATTTTGTTCAAGATTGTACCTAATGATAAGATTTAGATTGTACCTAAAGAAGAAATCAACTAATGAATTTCCAGTTAACTTAGTGCGCGCTTGTGAAAGCTAGCATTTTTTGTTTCATTTCTTCTTTTCTTTTTGACAATTGTTGATTACATTGATATTATTCGTCGGCCATATCTTGTAATTTTCCTATCAAATTTGAAAAGCGTGTTTTATTAAAAAGAATCATTCAGTTCGACTTCGTTTATCAGTATTAACGAGTCATGGATAATTAAATAAAAAACCATACTTTTTGAGTCATAAAGCACATAGGTGGGTCGAAAATCAATGATAAATTATAAAGCGCTTCATTGCAAAGTAAAATCACGCTTCATCTCCTCCCAAATGCGCCTACCATCAACAGTGGCTCATCTCCTTCGCCCTTCTCCCCTTTGCTCTTACACCCTTCCAACTATCACTTTAAACCATAAGATCAACGAGTGCGTGCGCAGCGGCAACCTCACCGCCGCCCGGAAATTGTTCGACGACTATCCCCACTCGGCAAATGCCGTCTCATGGAACTCCCTCATCAACGGCTACGTGAAAGCTCGCCAAATTTCACATGCCCAGAAGCTGTTCGACCAAATGCCCCAAAGAAACGTAGTTTCTTGGAACACAATGCTTTCCGGCTTTCGAGACGAGAAGGCCCCACAAAAGGCCCACCAGTATTTTTTACTGATGAAAAGGCATGACGTGAGGCCTGAAGAACTCACGCTATCCGTGCTCTTGAGCGCGTATTTGAATACGGAGTTTGATGTTTTGGTCCCTCAGCTGCACGGTCTCGTGGTCCGTTCAGGGCTCGACCTTAATTTATACTTAGGCTCCGCCTTAATGAGGGGATATGTTGGTTTGAACGATCGCGATGCTTTTCGCAGGGTTTTTGATGAGATCTCGGTCAAAGATGTGGTGGCCTTCAATGTTTTGATCTTGGGTTGTATGGAGTTCGGGATGACGAGCGAAGCCAAGAGAGCTTTTGATGTGATGCCTAAAAGAAATGATTTTTCTTGGAGCATAATGATTACCGGGTACATGAAGAATAAAATGGTTTGTGAAGCAAGGGCAGTTTTTGACGAGCTAAGTGAAAAGGAGGTCGTGTCTTGGACTGCAATGATGAGAGGGTATGTGAGATGTGAGAAGTTCTCCGAGGCTCTTGATATGTTCCTTCTAATGATGAAGTCCCAAACGCGTCCTAATCATTACACGTTCTCGAGCGTGTTGGATGCTTGCACGGGTTGTCTGTCTCTCGTCACTGGCAAGCAAATTCATTTGTGCATTGTGAAATTCGGAGCCCCCTTAGATGTGATTCTCGCCACAGCCCTTGTCGACATGTACGGTAAATGTGGGGATGTAAATGCTGCATTCTGCATATTTCAATCCATGCCGACTAAAAATTTGGTCTCGTGGAACTCAATTATTGGGGTGTACGCGCGGCATGGACTTGCTTCTCGGGCATTGGAGGAGTTTGAAAAGATGGTGGAAAGTGGTTTATTCCCCGACGAGATTTCGTTCATAAATGTTCTATCGGCTTGCGTGCACGGAGGACTTGTGAAAGAAGGAGAAGAGCTTTTCACCTCCATGCGAGAAAAGTACAGAGTGAAACCCGAGATGGAACATTACTCGTGCATGGTGGACTTG
The DNA here is from genome assembly GCA_008636005.1 of Striga asiatica. NCBI lineage: Eukaryota > Viridiplantae > Streptophyta > Magnoliopsida > Lamiales > Orobanchaceae > Striga > Striga asiatica. Next base: position 232,766 of record BKCP01006915.1, on the reverse strand, counting down.
TACGGTAAGGCGGGTAGGCTAGAGAAGGCCGAGGGATTGATTAAAACGATGCCCTTTGAGCCGGATGTGGTTGTTTGGGGTGCGTTGCTCGGGGCATGTGGCTTGTATTCTTGTGTCGAGCTTGGTGAGATTGCGGCAAGTGGGTTGCGGAAAGTGGAAGACGATCATCCTGCAGTTTATGGGGTTTTGTCGAGGATATATGGTGAGAATGGGGTCCGAAGTGGGGCGATCCAGCTGGATGAGTTGATGAGAAGATGGCGTTCAAGAAAACAAACGGCTGGGAGCTGGGTTGAATGAAGTAGAGCTACTGCAAACGAACCGAGCATTGACCAACTGATTTTTTTTTTACCTACTAGAGCTCGAAATCGACTCGACAAAAGAAGACAGTCGCTCGAGATGGATTGAAATCAAAATCGCTTCGAGGATGTATGTGTACTTGGAAAGAAGCAATTTTCAGTAGGTGAGATAATAATTGTTCTATGAGATAATTGTTCTTTTTGTTTTCCCTGTAATTAGGTGAGAGTGAGAGTTGGTGTTTGTAAATGGTTTCATAAATCAAATACGAAAAAACATTTCCAATTAAATTCAAGATACTACTGTCATAAATCACACTAGAGTCTACAGCAATTCGCACAAAAACACAATTAAGTATCAAATTAGACAAACAAACAAGTTAAACCTGTGGAACTAACAAAAAGGCCACTCAAATTTGATCAGATCCCTTTCTCAAGCATGGCTCGAACCCTAATAGGCAGCCCGTAAAGTCGGATAAAACCAGCGGCATCAGCTTGATCGTAAATCTCCCCAGTCTCAAACGAAGAAATATCCTCCCTATAGAGACTATACGGGCTTTCCCGGCCCGTCACACTCACCGACCCTTTGTAGAGCTTAAGGGTTACCGACCCAGTCGTGGTCTTGGTGATTTCCTTCATGAAAGCATCCATCGACTTGCGGAGCGGGTCGAACCACCGACCAGCGTAAACCAGCTCAGCGTACTTTAAGGCAAGAGAGTCCTTCACCTGCATACTCTCCCGATCGAGTGTCAGAGACTCGAGCTCACGGGCCGCCGCAAAGAGGATGGTCCCACCGGGAGTCTCGTAGACCCCACGGCTCTTGACGCCCACCAGCCGATTTTCGACCATGTCTATGCGCCCTATCCCGTGCTTCCCGCCTACTTGGTTGAGCTTCGAGAGTAGTGTTGCGGGTGAGACTTCTTTCCCGTTTATCGAGACGGGAATGCCCTCGACTATGCCGATTTTCAAGTACTCGGGTTCGTCGGGTGCTTCTTTTGGGTCGATGCTCATCATGTACATCTCCTCCTTTGCCTCCTTTGCTGGGTCCTCCAAGATATCCCCCTGCAAGAGGTTATTAACGTGCAGATTATTAAGTCAAAATACTATTTGCCACTCAAACGAAATTATTAAGCCCTGGAGATATATATAAATTGACTCAAATCCCTACAATGCCTAACTTAAGGAAATTGACTCTTCATTAGCTCGTCGATGAGAAGTACAGAAACCAAAGATGTTTAATNACAAAACAGATTGTGTGACATTGTAAGAGCTGTTCATAAATATAACGAAAAATAAAAAAAAAAGTAAAGGAACAAAAATCAGAAAAGATCACTAAAATACCTCATGACTGAGATGCCACAGATTCCTATCCCGACTATAAATAGATTTCTTGGTCACAGGAACAGGCACATTATGCTCTTTAGCATACTCAATAGCGTCTTCTCTTCCAGTTATTTCCCATTCCCTCCAAGGAGCAACCACACTGAGATCTGGATTTAGAGCAAAGAATGTGAGCTCAAATCGGACCTGCAACCATCAGTCTCCTACTGTTAAGCAACAAAACATACTAAGGAAAGGAAAAAGCTTAATCGAAGATCATGGAGCGTACTTGATCATTTCCCTTCCCCGTGCAACCATGTGAAACAGCATCCGCTCCAACCTCTTTGGCAACATCAACCATTGCCTGCACGGTTTTTCAATGCAATCACATTTATTCAGATTATATATAAACATAGGAAAAACATCAACTTTTTTTTTTAAATTTAATCTTTAACCTGTACCTTTGCAATGACTGGACGAGCCATTGAAGTCCCAAGCAAGTACTTCCTCTCATAGATAGCACCAGCTCTTAAGCAAGGAAAGATAAAATCTTTCACAAATTCCTCTTTCAAATCCTTCACAACTAGTTGACATGCCCCACTGGCCTTGGCCTTTTGTTCCAAACCTTCCAATTCTTGTAAGCCCTAACATTCATAGGATTTTATCGAAACAGAGCACATTCATTAATTATTGAGAAATAAACCATTACTTACCCTGGCCTTGTTTCTTCCAAATACATTTTCAATGTCAACACAAATAATTATATCTAAGCATGACTTTTTATACTAACTTAACAGCAAAATGCAAATATCCACTTCTTATATATGGATGCAGTCTTATAGCTTTATTTAGCACGTACTTGACCAACATCTGCAGTGAAGCAAACAACCTCGCAGCCATAGTTCTCCCTGCATTTCACAATCCAGAGAAAAGTATATTAAATGCTCCAAATAATACTTACATACAGGCCATCAAAAGCTCATCATACGTTCTAGGATATTTGTGGAATGAATATAGGTATCCTAGTATATTCTCATATCAATTAAATCTTAGACTTCTCAAATTTGCAGTACTTACCTATAACCCTCCAATAATGAACGCTAGCATTCAACTTAACCAAGAAGTGATATAAATAGCATGATCTACTGTTACATTCAAGAACATTTTGTCTAGCATACCTAAGCCAAGGTACAAATTACAATCCATATTCCTGAGAAGAATCAAAAGTATATTTGGCTTTGGCTAGCATACCTTAGCCAAGGTACAATTACAGAGGTATCTAAACCTCCACTGTAGGCCAGGACCACTTTGTTTAACTTTTTACGCAGAACTTTTCCATCCACGCCACTGGAGGTTGATGCCTTCTCATCACTAGCTAAAACTGCTTGGATAGCTGTATCAAAAATCACTGGAGATTACAAATCTTTATCAAAATTTATTTACATACAACTCGGTAAAAAAAAACCTCTAGCACCCATAACTACATTTCAAATTTATTTGCTGCCAATAGGAACTACAACCATGTACACGAACATGTGCAAATAGATACACACGCATAAACGTGCACNTGGAAAGAAACAGAATTCTCTTGAAATGAATTCACATGAGATAAATCAAAACACGTAATTGGACAAGCAGAAAAAGGAAGCAGATCCTATACAACAATGAAACTGATACCATGATTGCCACGGTTAATGCAAAAGTTGGCAGCTTTCTGGACAACAGCAGGGCCATGAAATTCACTAGCTTTCACCCCTACCTGGATTAATTAAACATTCAATAAATATTATCAAATATAAAATCCATCGCATATCAAGCTTTCGGGGGGAGGGGGGATAGAGTAAAGGCAATTCGGCATCGAAACAAATACCTCATGTTGTGGAGTTACTTTTCTCGGACACAGAATGTGGCTGATTCCAGCTGAATCTACATTTGAAAAGTACATACACACTTTAAAATCGGCTGAAGATGGAACTTTTGATTTCTATACACTGCAGTAGCTATATAGACTCATTACATTACCTCTTTTCGAACCATGGAAAAAACGATTGGCAGAGGAACATGACGATATGGCATGTACTTGAGCCATCCCGTTATTTTGGCACAGTGGTTTTGCGAGGATCTTGCCNGAACGAAGACCAGAAACAAGAGAAGACACGAAACCATTAATTAGGAACAACAAGCTTGAAGAAAAAAAAATACTGACCGTAATCAGAAATGAATAACAGCTATATCCGCAGGATACTGGTCGAGATGAGGGGATGAAATACCAGCGGCGGTGGCGGCGGCGCGAGGTGGAAGTTGGTGAAGAAAGAAAAAGGGAACGGCAGTAGGCAGTGTGAGGCTTTAAACTGACTCCCAAGTCCCAACATATGCTAATGGGTCCCGCAGTGGAAAGGTTCCAAAGCTGAGTTTTTTCTCCTAATTAATAAAATATTATTGCTTCTTTATATTTATGTATTGCGAAAAAACAAATATTAAAATATAAAGTCACGGAAACATGAAAATAGGGTATTAAGAATTATATTTTCACAAAAAAAATAAAATCTCTGAAAAAATACACAACATTAGAGAATCGTATGATATATAATATTTGTAGCTAAAATATGAAATAATTATTTTGATAAAGTGAACACCATTAAAAGATCGAAAAACATATAAGATTCATAGCTAAAATTTGTAATAATTATTTTGAGTTAAGTTATTACACACCAGTAAGAGAATCGCAAAATATATAAGATTTGCAACTAAAATATGAAATAATTATTTGGATAAAGTGAACACCATTAAGAATATATGACTCATATAGCTAAAATTTGTAACAATTATTTTGAGTAAGTTATGGTCGGATAATTATTTAAGTAAGTTATGGTTGTTGAGTAGGATTTTTATTTGAGTAGATTCAAGTAATTTAGGTTCGAGTTGCTTGTTTAACAAACGAGTCTGTTCGACTCAACTTATTTATTAGACTAGCCAAAAACTCAGCACATGTAAGCTCTAAAAGCTCAATTCAGTAAACAAATTTGAAAGCTCAAACGAGTTGTTTACATAAGAAATGTCCATACATAAATAAGTTTGGCTCAACCTTTCTTATCAGAAAATAGAAAATAAAAATAGATAAATAAACTCGACTCTCGAGTAAACGAGCTCACATAATTCAGGCTCTGCTCGTTTGAGTAAACAAACAAACCGATATCAAGCATGAACAGAACCCAACGGTGTTCATATCTCCAACGCTGATTTAAGTTACATTAATACAATAAAAAGTTTCACACCTAATGCAATGGAGACGAAAATATATAAAATTACGGATATATAGTGAACTCCCAAATGAAACCAGACAAATATGATGATAAGAAAGTCCAACTTGAAAACCCACTTCAAATCAGAGTCTAAAAAAGGCTGCTGTAAGCTTGTAAAATTCTTGGTCCAATGACCATTAATAGCAGCCATAGTAACAGAGATCATTAACCCGAATGTGGTAAAAATACATGTGAAAATATTTTTGTCACACTTCACTTGATTAAAGCTCTCGAACAAAACGTTGAAAATCGTGTTCGTTCACCTCCTATTCCTGCTCTCTTCTTTGGCACTCTCCCGCTTCTTATACAGTTTTTCTAGTTGCCGCTTGGCCTCGCAATTAGGAAAGTTGGTCAGATCATAGTAATGAGGCGCAATGTCTACCAACCTGCAATATTCAAAGGATAGCATTTAACCAAAATCCAAACACAACCTAAATTGGGACTATTGTCAATGTGTCACAAAATGTGGATCAAAGATAATTCCACTCAGTTTCATGGATATTTCGAAAGAAAAGCCAATATTCAAAAAGAGAAGATGAGGTCAAATTTATACATGATGGTACTATAAAACTCACCATTCACCACGAATATCTGTCACTGTCCGGATGAAATTCCTGCTTGTAAGGACATACTCATTGTAGATAACCCACTCCGGCTTGTGGTCAAGGCAATTTGAAGGATGCAGGTGAACAATCTGCGAGTTGTAAAATCAATTAAGGTAAATGAACAAAAAGGGGACAACACGTATACAAATATGTAAATTATAGAATATTTATCATGAGACAAACCTGGTTGTCTTTCACGGTCAAATAGTGGCCCGTGCGCTCCAAATGGGCAACCTGCATGAAGTAACCAGCCAGCATAGCCTTGCGGATGTTCACATAGTAATCGCGGCTGTTGAAATCTGTGCTGCACAGCTTCAGGTTGAATCTGGCCATAATCCGAGCTAGCTGCTGCCTCACATTGTCCGCAGATTTCAATGCCCTGTGGTTGACAAAATTCTCATAGCACCACTGTGGATCTTCCTCTACAGTTGATATCAAAACGGGCAAGCATTAGCACAAGTGCCATATTTTTCGTTCAAAAAAGGAAAGGGAAAAAAATTGATGGAGTTGAATCTATCACTTACTGTTTTGCTTGTAAGCATGGTACACGTTCAATAGCGTGAGATGATCCCCATCAATGTGGCCAAACCTGGCTTTAGCTTCATCTGCAGCCTTTTGAGCTTCCCTAGGCCGGACAAAGCAATTGGGTACTAGAGAAAAAAGTGGTTATCACAGAGGAGGCCCACGGAAGGTCAGCAGATTGTATAGAGGCGACAGACGGCAACATTTGCTTCAAATACTGAGAAACTGCAACTATCTGCATCAGCACTTACTTAGAAATCCTTGGTACATGCCAGATGAGGCATGAAACCCAGACAAGAGATGCTGATGACAACCCTAAACAGACACTCAAATATCCTAACCACAAACACGAATGTCTCTATAACTCGTGTATGAGGTTAATATATTTGTGAATTACATTTACACAGAAGCTTATCTGTGACATGTAAGACAAATGCATAAACTTCACAAATTGTGAAGCACATGCTAGACTAGAAGATATCTACTTACGCAGTAGATACCCGACATCCTTACCTCAGAAAGGAAAAAAGTAATGCAAGTAGCTTGATGTACCTGAAAGCATAGCGGATATAGAAAGGATTTCGTTGGAACAATTGAAATCCGGGCTGACAACCAGCATTTTCGCCATCTGAGGATCTAAGGGAAGCTCACTCATGACCTCGCCCAACTTGGTCAAGTTCCCATCATCATCAAGGGCTCCTAGGTAATTCAAGACTTCCAATGCTCTCATCAGCGTCTCTGGAGCAGGTGGGTCCATAAAGTCAAAATGGACCAAATCATCTATCCCCAACTTCTTCAAAGTCAATACAGTGTTGGCAAGGTTCGAACGCAATATCTCCGGATATGTCTGAGGTACAAGATCGTTATTGAAACTCTTTTCAGTGTAGAGCCTAAAACATTTTCCGGGTTGAGTTCTTCCAGCACGACCCGACCGCTGGTGAGCACTAGCCTTCGAAATAGGAGACACCAAAAGCGACTCAACACGAATTCGCGGGTTATAGACTTTTTGTTTCGCAAAACCAGGATCTATGACATAGACTATGCCATCGATTGTTAAGGATGTCTCGGCAATATTTGTAGAAACAACTATCTTCCTTCCAGGCGGGCCACCTTCCACTGCCGGTGGTGGAGCAGGCTCGAAAATCTTCTGCTGCATAGCTGGAGGAAGAGTGGAGTACAGTGGAACTATTTTGGCCGGTCCCACTTGATCACCAGCATTAGCAAATTCCTTGGTCAATTTTCTACAGGCATCTTCTATTTCCTCTTCACCAGTGAGGAAAACAAGTATGTCACCAGGAGGTTCACAAAGATGAATCTGGAAAACGGTTTTTATTGCAGCTTCAAGGTAGTCCCTTTCTGGCTCCTGAGTATAGAAAATCTCAACAGGATGAAGCCTTCCAGGAACTTTCATGAGTGGAGCATCACTGAAGTACCCTTGAAACTTTTCGGCTTCAAGAGTGGCACTCATAACAACTAGTTTAAGGTCAGGCCTGTTCCTCAACACTTCCTTCAGCAGCCCAAATAGAACATCTGTAGCCAAAGTTCTCTCGTGCGCCTCATCAAGAATTATCACTTTGTATCTCTCCAATAGTGGATCTGTCATGGCTTCTCTCAAAAGCATACCATCTGTTAAATACCTGCATTGTAATCAAAGATGACATGTTAGGGAACCATTTCATAAACCAAAAAGAGAATATAAGATGAAGAAACAGTAGAAACTTTAGGAAAGTGATAAAAGTCATACTTCAAAACAGTTCTTGAACTGCTGCAATCCTCAAAACGGATACTGTAGCCTACTTCCTCGCCTATTGTAACATCCATTTCTTCAGCAACTCTCCTCGAGACAGACATAGCAGCCACCCTTCGAGGCTGAGTGCATCCAACCATAAACTTCTTGCGCTTATCGGGACTCTCTATCTCAATTGCATCAAGAACAAACTGGGGAATCTGTAACAAAACCAAATAAAAGACCTCGCTCAAACAATTAATTCAGTGCTACTGAATCATCATACACTTTTTCTAAATAAACAGGAATGTAATAGCATATAGCATCTAAATGCTCGAAACACATTTGCAGGTACCTTAAAAGACAAAACAACAATAACTTAACAGAAATATCAGCAGGATATCACATACGTTTTCAATCAACGGAAAATTGCGAACTTTTAGATTCTTAAGAAGGTGTTGGCTATGGATACTGCATACACAACTCTCATTCCAACAAATAACAAGCACAAACGGTGGCACAAACATTAACGCGACACGGACCTGCGTGGTTTTACCACTTCCAGTTTCACCGACAAGAATTAGGGTCTGATTGGCCTTAAGCGCCTGCAGAAACTCCTCCTTCTGGTGCCACACGGGGAGAGTCTTCCTCTTCTCCAGAATCTCATAATATCTCTGCGAATAAGGTCTCGAGTTCCACTTGTTTACCGTCGAAGGCACCCCCGACGAGGCTCCGCCGTTGACCCTGGACAACTTCGATAACGACGTGTCGTCCACCACGTCGAACAGGCTCACCTTCCTCTTCCTCTCTGTTCCCATCTACCTCAGATGACGACGCCGCCGCCGGAGCTTTTTTGTGAAGATTCCGGTGGCGGTGGGCAGATTATGAGTGAGGGGCAAAGGAAAACCCTAGAGAGAGAAACTGGGAAAGGGGGTGCCTAGGGTTTGCGATGGAGATAATAAATGGGGGAAAATGATGATGAATGTCGAAAGGGAAGAAATCACTCATCTGACCAAATTATATACTTGGGCTACGGCCCAGTTAAGATGTTATCATTTGTAACAGTGGATTATATACTTTAGCTACGGCCCAGTTAAGATGTTATCATTTGTAACAGTGGATTATATACTTTAGCTACGGCCCAGTTAAGATGCTATCATTTGTAACAGTGGATCTGTTAATGAGGAGCAAAACCGAGCCCAATGGGTTAATCCAGTAAGACGTATTATGGTTTGGGCCCTTCTAAATATTTACTACATATTTTTATTTTATGTAAAAATATATAAAATAAAATCAGACATAAACTATCTATAAATGAGTTATAAATTAAAAATAATAAAATTTAGAAATCAAAATAAAAATTAACCACAAAAAAATCATTCATAAACCATAAAAGTTATTATATATGTAATTAAAAACGAATTTCGTACATGTACAAATGAAAAGAGATTTATAGGTGAATAACGTATTTTTGTCTTTAGTTTTTACTTTTTAACTCTTTAACAGTTTGCTTTGTTTTGACTTTTAAATTCGGTTTCTCCAATTCGTTCATTCTTTGCACAAAACAAACTAAAAAAAAAATAATTACATCTCTTGTAAATATTTTATACATATCACATTTTATTGTTATAGGTATATATTCACATTTAAAAAAAAATAGTTTAAGCAAGTGAACTTATATTTTCCACACAAATATTGCTGTGTGATGACTTAATAATTAGGTGGATCAGTTTATTATATTTTTCAAATAAAAATATGTTATATTTTAAAATACCAGACTTTTATTTTTTTAATTACAACATTTAGTATCACAATTTATTCAATTACAACATTTATGTGTTGGAAATGTTAATAATTTTGATGGGATGATCTATCTTGTTTTTCCTTTGAGTTCTGATAAAGAAAGAGTAAATCAAAAGACAATGGTGCTTCACTAGCTAACTGCAAACTTTGATAAAAGGAAAATGAATATGCATTGACAGCAAAGCTAAAACTCCCAAGTCACAGTAGATAAAAATTGCAATTATTAGTATCAAATTAGCATTTGCCATTGATTCTTCAAATATTAAACTTACAAATTGAAACACTGCACAATTGCAGCACAAATTTGCAGCCTGAAATGTGCACAGAGCAAACCATTTGCCCTCAGAGCTCAACCTCTTAGACACATACATGAAAAATAAATAAAGAAATAAAAGAATACAACCGGTTCAAGCTTCGATCTTTTTCTCCCTTTCTTTTGTAATATGTTAGCCGTCAGCCAATATATTCCATCGAACTCAAGTCGGTATAAGTAGCTACTGCACTGCCCTGCATTCAACAATGTCGAGCAAGCAAATCAACGGTAATTCACACGAGAACTAGTAAGAATAATTGAAATTCGCAAAATAAGATGTACAAACCTGTAGAACTGGACAGCTGTCAACCCTCTCGACTCTTGCGCTGGCTGAGGAGCCACATGAAGCCTCACATTCGAACTAGTGCTGCAACCAACACCTGCAAGAACATGCAATTAGTACTAAACACACAACAAGAACTTTGGAATGGTAGCTTCTAGAAAGTTGAAAAATTTCAGTAGTAGATGGAAATAATAAATAATAATAGAACTATGCACATTCAGATCTTTTCGACTACAAATTACCGATGCTTTAAACAATAATTACAGCTTTCGTTGTGAGTAATGATTTTGCAGAGGTGCATTTAACAAAATAACAATGGAAAGGGAAAAACAAAAAATATAAGGACCATGGATTAAATAAATACCTTGGATAATTAGCACTAGAAAAAACAGAACTGTGATGACCATAGCCGAGATGGATGATGACAAGGACGATGAAGATGAAGATGATGATGACAAGGATAGGGCTTTCATCTTCTTCAAAGCTTTTATTCGTTCGACTCTCTCCCTTTTCTTCACGGCAATCTTGGATATTTCCTTTAACAGCCGCATGTCAGAAGAATCTAAAGACGGGCCCCTTGGTGGCCGAGGCGGCTTGGGAGCTCCGGCCATTTTATTATCTTTCTCGAAATTTGGCACAAGCCCTTGCCTCGACTCATGTTGTCCCTCGCCATTTTCGATATCGATAGTAACCTCTTTATCTCTCGAGCCGCTGTTGTTGATGTTGCATTCCATTTTCCATTAAACGATTTCTTAGGTTTTAGTCCTTGGTTACGTACGCAACTGCAATTTTTCAAAATTGACGATAAATCGGAGAAAAATACCAAAGCCCTACGGACTTAGTTCTCAAAGGGCATCATAAAAAATTGGAACTGCTTCCAATTTTTCTTCATGTCAAGATATCATTTTTCCCTTTAATTTGTTCTTTTTTCTTACCACATTATCGCTCTCTACATTCAAGTATTATCAATCAAATTATCTTAAAATTGAAATATGAAAACATCCAAAAGCTACAAAAAACACCTTTAGTGATACCACATTCAACTAATTTTCTCCAAAAGAACAACAGATACAGAGGATCAAGCTCAAATTTCTAACCAAAAAAACAACAGATATACAGGATAAAGATCATATTTTTTACCAAAAGAACAACAGATAGAGAGGTCCAAGATCAAATTTTTAACCAAACAACAACAGATACAGAGGATAAAGATCAATTTTTTGGCCAAACACTAATGTAGCTGGAACAAGAGAACAACAGAAAGAGCGGACCAAGATCAAATTTTTAACCAAACATTAATGTAGCTGGAAACATGAATCTCAACAAGGGGCAACGAAGATAACGTAAAAGGAAAGAGATAACATTTGCAGGTAAAGGAAAAGAGAATATACACATAAGGAGAGTACCGACTACCGATCGAAGAAATATTATGCGGAGACCTTAAAATTACAGGAAAAATGGTGGAGAGGAGATGGAAACTGAGGATTTGGTGAAGATTGGAGAATGATTTTCATCTCTCCTTACTTTCCATCTCCCTGTGTTCAGAATATAATAGAGGCTACAGCACGGACAAAGACGAGTACAATTAGAATGGGCGGATTACGTCACGAACGCTTTATGTCTAGAGACGTGATGTCAGCAGCCACACACAGTTTTTTGGGTATTCCAATACCAGCCGGTTCAATTTCTCTAATGCTATATTATTTTTAAAAAAATAGTACTATGACTTTTTGGTAAATCTAGTTGATAAATTAGCTTATAACTGATAAGTTAATTTTTATTTATTAAATAAATTTTGAGCGTATAACTAATAATTTATGGCTTGTGGTTGAAAAGTTAGTTTATATGATAAAATTAAATTTCGAGCGTATAACTAATAACTTATATGACTTGTGTTTGGTAAATTAGTTGATAAACTAGCTGAAATAAAATTTTTAAGACTTATTTGAAAAGCTACCCAATGAGCTTATGAGATAAGCTCGAGTCTTTTAAAAAAAATTGTTATTCGAAACCAGACTTATTTGAATATAAGAAATTTATAAGCTAATCTTATAAATTATAAGATACGTTCCCATTTTTTGTCAAGACAGCCTTACATTAATACAACCAATGGTGTGTTTGGTAACCTTCATAAGCTACTTTTATAGCTTATTAGGTTGGTTTATAGGCTTCTAGTATGGAAATGTTTGGTTCGATAGGATAAGTTTTTAAATATGTCCGTTGAAATTTTCACTTCAACTATCTTATCAGTTATTTTTACAGAACACTTTTATTATATCAGCCATAAGTCCTATACTATTAGTTATAAGTTCGAAGGTCCACTTACAAGTTATCAGTTAGATTATCAACTAAGTTTATCAAACATTGACTAAAAATTATTTAGATAGACCAAAACATGCTTAATCGGTTAGGTGGTTGTGAAATCAACCGCATATAAATTGGTTAGACGGTCTAAGTGGAGAAAAGCTGACATGGTTTAGATGTTAGCCGATTGAGTTAAATTGTTGGATTGAATCTCTCAATTAGATGTTTGATCAATTAAATTCGCTAACTAACTTGTTTGGTAAATAGCGTATATGAAACGCTAAAAATGAAAAAACTCAATATATGAACGTTCATATTTACCAAATAACTATTTACATAACGTTACTATCATAAACTAATCAAATCAACTATTACAATCGCTATCAGTCATTTAATATATTTGAATCAACAAGTAGCTTATGTTAAAAGTTCAAAACAAAAAGAAGTGTGAAATGAAAGTGAAAAATAGTGGGAACGAGATGTTAAACGAAATCATAGTTTGATTCAACTTGTTTGATAAAAACGAGTCGAGCTCAAACTGGTTTAGTTAGCGTGCTCAATAAGGCTCATATTGACGGCTCGAGCTACTGCTCGGGGGTTTGGACTCAGAACACGCTTCACGAATCCATCTCTACCTGCTCGGCCTCGTCGCCAATGGACGACGAATCTCCGTCCTTCCCGCCCATTGAGCCCTCCAATTTCGATCTCATCGTCGTCGGCACCGGCCTCCCTGAATCCATATTCGCCTCCGCCGCATCAGCCGCCGGAAAAACGGTTCTCCACCTCGATCCTAACCCCTTCTACGGCAGCCACTCCGCCTCCCTCCCCCTCGACGACCTAGTCTCCTTCCTCAAGTCCCAATCTGAACCGCACACCCTATCTCAATCCCAATCGGAAACCCAATCGCCGCCCCAAATCGCCCACGGCGGTAATGGCGTTTGTATTCCTCTCTCGACTCGCCCTCTCTACAACGATCTGGAGATAAACGTCTACTCACCCGACATCATGGGACTTTCCAGGAAATTTAGCCTCGACTTGGCGGGTCCTCGGGTTTTCCTATGCTCCGACTCCATGATTGATTTGATCCTCAGGACTGATGTTAACCTGTACATGGAGTTCAAGAGCGTGGAGGCCTGCTTCTTGAGCGACGCCGAGGGTAAATTGGAAAGTGTACCGGACTCGCGCAGCGCCATCTTTAAAAGTCGGACTTTGTCTCTGCCTGAGAAAAATCAGTTGATGAAGTTCTTTAAGTTTGTGCAGGGGCATGTTGGGAGTGAGAGCGAGGGGGATAAGATTTCTGAAGAGGATTTGGGAAGTCCTTTTGTCGATTTCTTGTCGAAAATGGGGCTGTCGGAGAAACTAAAATCGTACAGATCGACCCATCTCCTTTCATCTCTCCTCTGTTAGTTAGAGTTCACTTGCATCCATTGTTTCTTTTGTGATGCTTATTGTTTGGCTTGAATGGATTGACTGTTCTTCTGCTGCATGTGTTTATTGTATGTTTCGGTGAGACGGTTCATTGGGCTTTATTTAGCACGTTTGATTCATTTTATTGTGTTGCAATGAATTATGGATGTTTGTACGTATACTTGCTGTAGTTTTTCTCTTATTGCCTTTCATTTACATCCAAAAAAGGTTGTTTAATTATTTTTTTTCTTTTAAGCATTTCTTATGCATTATGAAAATTGAGCTGTTGGGTAATATATTGGTATTTCCTAGCATGTTCATAAACTTGCATGTTTTTGTTTTTGTTTTTTTATCTGTTGGCCTTTTAGATTGTAATCTTTCTAAAGTGTGCAATGTTTATCCGCCAGGATAATTTTGTACACAATAGTGATGGCTGATTATGATCAGAGAAACTTGGAAGTTTGTAAAGATGTTATGGACACTAAAAGTGGGATTAATGGATTGGCACTTTATCACTCGTCCATTGGAAGGTCAGTTTCACCTTTGTGTTCCGCTAGTAGCTATCTGGTATTGTGAAAGAACTGTTAACATGGTGAAAAATGCTGGAAATATTTCTGGGTAGATAGAATTTATTGACAGCTGAAAGCATGAAAAATGTAAAATCACTTTGAACATTTGTATTAACATGAACAAATTCATCATTTTTTTAGCCAATGTGATCATCTCAACATTCAATAGTCATACTCGGCTAAAGAACTGACACAAGAAAGGCCTTAACTAGAAAGTTTTTGCTGAACATTTATAGGTTTTTCAATGCAAATGGTGCTATAATATATCCCATTTACGGTCAAGGGGAACTCCCTCAAGCCTTCTGTCGCCGTGCTGCTGTCAAGGGGTGCATTTATGTTAGTATAGTTGAATATTTTTAGATTATTGAATAACTGTTCCTATCTGTTTATCACGTATGTGCATTCTTTGCATTCCTCCGATGCCTTGCCATTTTGATTATTGCTAGTTGATTGTGTTTAGTTATTACTAATTGATAATGTCATTTCACATGTTTCATTAATTTATGTGTTGATTTTGTATACTCATGCTGCTCGGCACTTGCTTCATGTTTCATGNTGCTTAAAACTCTTTCACATGTTAGTATTATAGCTTTGAACATGGAATGCTATGTAAGCTCAGAAGTTTGTTGAATTTAGAATCCTTGGAGTAATGACACGGGTGTATCCACATATGCTTATATAAATATTTCTGTATGTATTTGTCCATATTAGTTAACATTTTCCTTCTATGTTTTTACTTAAATTGTTCTGAACCCTGTTACGAACTTGAGCTCTTATGGTAAGTTTTCCCCGCATGTCCTGTAACTTCTCCTTTGTTAAGTTTGATCAGGAGAGGCACTGGGCATAGAGCTGGAGAAATTACTAATATTACTACTATCTATATTTGACTTATGGCTTCTTTTTCTAGACCTTAGTTGGGCAACAAACTTATATATATAGTAATCCATTGTAGTTCATCAATGTTCCAATATACTAACAGTGTAAGGTTTATAAATATTTAAATAGTCTTCTTCTGACAATGGGATTTATTTATGTTAGAAGCTATGTGTATAACTGTTGTTTGGGCACCCTCCCCCTTTGAGCTATCTTTTGGGGATGAGTTCTACTCAAGCCCATTTATCAGTTTATTTTACAAATCATTTATCTGTTGTCTAAAACGCAAAGGAATATGGAAATAGGTATTATGTTTCATGAACAATTGTCTTTCAAACTTCTGCTTCATTGCCCGTGTCATCTTTACCAGTGATTGACGTTAAGAACCGTATTTCTCTTATGTTCTCTTTTGCTATGGTCTAATACTCTCCCTTACTATTGTTATTTCTTATGATGACAGGTTTTGCGAATGCCTGTGGCTTCTGTGCTCATGGATAAGGTGAATGGTTTTTGTTCATTGTTTCTATATATATTTGCCATCACAATTGCTGATTGACCGATTGGTCTATGGCATGTCATTATGTCCATCCATTATTAAAAAAAAAAAAGAAGTCTTTATTTATACATTTGTGTATCTTTTAGGATGGCCGAATGTATGAGGGCGTTAAATTAGCTTCCGGTCAGGAGTTATTCAGCTCTCAACTGATTCTTGCTCCACATTTCACAATCCCATCAACTTCGGCTCCTATTGAACAGGTGGCATCTTCACATAATGCCAGGCTTTCTGATACAAAAGAGAAGGTTGCTCGGGGAATATGCATTGCGAAGAATTCAGTAAAGCCAGGAGTTGCAAATTGTTTAGTGTTCTTCCCTCCGAAATGTAAGTCTTTTTGGGTTTGGTTTTGGCGGAATTTCTGTAAATAATATATATCGTTTTCTAATTTTTTCCTTCTCGGCAGCTTTGTACCCAGAACAAATTACAACCGTCCGTGTACTCCAGTTGAGTGGCAATGTGGCTGCTTGCCCCTCAGGGATGTAAGTTCACGCCACATATTCCTTCATCCATTATTAGCAATTTTAGCCATAAACTTTCCTCTCAATTTCCAAAATGAACCATTGTCTAACAATATGAGGCTATTTTTGGCTTGTTAAGAGTTACTTTATTGAACATAACAATGATTGTTGTAATTTTCTCTTCTTGGTCTACTGAAAGGAATATCGTCTGACATGTGTTCAATGACATGCTTTATTATCAGGTTTGTGACTTATCTGTCAGCTAAATGTGGTAATGCTGTAGAGGGGAAGAGATTACTAAACGAAGCCATAAACACACTGTTCTGTAAGGAACATTCGTGTGAGAATACGGAAGGAAAACCCTGTTTGCTTTGGAGTGCTCTGTATATTCAAGAGCTAACTGAGGTTTTTGTTTTGCCCCTAACTTCTTCGTTACATCTTCATTTGTTTTGTTCTGTTCTTTTTTTCAACTAGAAAAATGGAAAATGTACGGTATTAAGGAGATGGCGGCAAACCTCTCAGTGAACACGAAAAACTGTTTGTCTGTTTTCATTGGGCCTTTATGATGTACTTGTTTTTAAAATATTTCACCTCATCCAAAATTTTGCACGAATATTGGCATTTAACCATACTCATGATACGTTTGTTCTTACAAACTTTCAGTTTCACGGTGCTTTTCAGTCCATCACCTTCACGCCCATGCCTGATGAACATCTACACTACAATAACCTCCTTGATGCAACCAAAAAGGTAACGGCTATCAAGAAGTGCCTTCTGTTTTTGTTATTAGCTTATTGGACATTTGTATTTTGTTTTTATACGNATTTCAAGAAATATATCCTAATGAAGAATTCTTTCCAAAGATTAGCATGACAGATGATGATTTGTGATGATGGTAGCACATAAGGAGAGGAAATGGGAGCTGCTCTGGATTTGGAAATCGTATGTGTCGTTGTATTATTAATAACAGAAACAAAAAAATGGAAGGTTGTTTTATTTAGGTATAACTATTTGTGAATTCGACTTGGAAAATTATGCTGTGTTATGTAATCATCTTAGCTGAATAGCCTGAATAGCCCTCTGTTCTGTTTGCTGTCCTGTCGTAGTGAGTGTTATCCTCTGCTAACTTAAATCTTTGCTTGGTCACCTTATTTAGTAATCAGTTTAATGCCAAATGGAAGGCTTGATACCTTATTTGCTAATCAGTGTAATTGTAAATGGTAGCATTTATCTTCACATTTCTTTTAATTTAAGCCCAAGATCAAGTGTCCTTTGTTTTTGTTATCTTCGTCTACAACAGAAAATTAAAAATAGAAAAGTAATATCTTTAATATAGAATAAGGCCGAAAGATGTGTTGTATTTGTCCTCCTAAAACAGTCGCAATGGGAAAATCAAATAGTTGTGTTTTATCTTTTGGAGGTCTGCTGATGGTTCAGTAAGATAAAGATATCGACTTCTAGCAAGTTTAACCGAGTTAATCATGAAAATGTTGAGGGTGGGACATGAAAGACAAATTGCATGACTGTTTTTCCTTTATATGTTTGTTTATTTTTCTTTTCTGCACAGGTATTTGGGCAGGAATGCGTACTGTTCGGTACCCCACACAGGTCAATTATCAACATATGAACAACCTTGTATGAATTACAGAACATATCATTTGATAACTGTAGCATATACTTACAATTTAAATACCATTTGGTAACAACATCTATAGCATTTACTTACAATTTAAATGATCAAAATATCCTGAATCCTTAATGTAAGTCCCTCTGCAAATCAGTAAGCCCTCAATCTATACCGTCCTTTTTAAGCCGCATTTCTCAATTCTTTCCACAACTCTTTTCGAACATCAGAGCCAATAAAGTACGCTCAGTAAGCACGATAGAGAGTCTGTTATAATAATAATCAACGAGTGGGATTAGTATTTAGCAGCAACGGATAAACATCGACTCACAGTTGCAATAAAGCAATTTAAAAAACTAACTTGAGATAAATGCATATGCAGAATTATATCAGCAATTGCTATCAACATCAAACAATCAATGGATATCTGAGTGATTACTTTTTAACACCCATCTATACTCATGAGCTTGTTTTTACTTTTTAGCGGAACATCTCTAGCAAAACAACAATTTTTGTTTTCTTTTCTCATTTCAGACAATCATGGGCCAAAAAAACACGAGCTAACATCCACTTTAATAAGACATGGCTTAGCTTTGACAACTAGGAGAACAATACAAAAAAGAATAAGTTTGGGCTACAGAACTTTAGCTCTTAGTAACGAACAAGAGAAAGGTATGCCACAGTAAAATATGAATTAACACGTCATTATCGTCAGTTAAAAACACAGAGAATCACAAGAACAAAGCATTAAACATGGAGAACATCAAGTCTTAGCAAATAGAATTACCAGCTCTCCGCACTTCGCACTTCTAAGCTGATGGAAATACCATGGTTAAAGCTATCAGTATTTAGCACAGTCAGCAATATTTGTGCCGCAAACAGATGACATTTGTATCTGCAAAAATGAAGGGCAAAGCCTGTTGAGTATACAAAAAACTACAAATTATTCGAGAAAAATCCATACAAAAACCTAGTATAGCTTGGAGGAAAGTTCCAGCTCCGCAACAAGAAGTCATCCGAAAGGCACATGATCTTTCAAGAAGTTCAAAAATTCTAAATGAGGCAAAAATGAAAGTAGGTTAACATACTTAAAGAATATAACGATTCAATTCATCCAATTCCTAAAACATAGTCAAATTAAGCGCGAAAAAACAAGATATAAGTCAAACGAGCACACTGTAAACAAAAGTTGGATTAGTGTAAAATCAGTAAATATCAAAAATCAACATCGCAAATAACTTTTCACACCTGCCAAAGAATTCAATCCAAAAGCAAATCTTGGATAACCAATTTTTCCTTATCATCCGCCAGTATACACTCAAGCTCTTGAGCTGCAAACCATCTATGGTCCTTTCTCAATTGCTTGAAAAGTGCACTATACGTGCAAGCATCAGGCTGGATGCCTCTATCCAGCATCTCCTTGTACAATCTCAAAACCTCATCCCAATTGCCAATATCACAGTTCCCATTTATCATTATAGTGTACGTGTGCTTGTTCGGCAGAATTCTTTTTGTCTGCATTTCACAAAACAACTTGTACGCCTCGTCCATCTTCCCAAACTTAAAAAGCCCATTTATAAGACAATTGTACGTGATCGCGTTCGGAAAAACACCCTTAGCCTTCATCTCCGAGAAATACATAAATGCTGATTCTAACCTTCCCTGGCCCGCATGCGCATGAATCAACACTGTGTAAGTCACCACACTCGGGGACAAGCCTTTGCCCAGCGTCTCCTCAAACAATTCCCGGGCTTTCTCCAGGGCTCCCATTTCCAAATGAGCACGTATGATGCTCGTGTAAGTTACATGATCAGGGGTAAAACCGTCATTTATCATTTTTCGAAATAACTCATACGCTTCTCCCAGATCACACAACTTAGAAATCCCATCCACAAACACATTATAAATAATTACGTCAGCTGGGAACCCTTTTGTCAGCATCTCCTCTTGCAGCTTCAAAACCGAGCTCATGTCCCCAAGCTTCAAATTGCCGTCTATGCAGGCTGTATACGTGATTCGATCGGGCTTCAACCCGGCCCGCACCATCTCCTCGTAGAACTGTTTCGCCATGAGTAGATTCCCTATCCTGTAAGAACCGTTTATGAGGATTGTGTATGTGATGATATCAGGAGAGATCCCACAACCAGCCATCTCATCTTTAAACTTCCGCGCGCCTTCTAAATCTCCATTTCGCGAGAGCCCGTATATAATTGTATTATAAGTAACTACAGTCAGACTTAAATTCCTTCTTTTCAACTCGGATAACAATGAAAGAGCCTCTCCTATTTCCCCCAACACACAGTGCCCATATATCAGAACATTATACGAAATTACATCAACTGCCAAATGATGTTTTAGCATGACAGCTAACCCCTGCCAGGCATAATCTACCAGCCCTAGCTTGCAGTAGCCATACATCAATGAGTTATACGTGTACACACTCGGAAAGACTCCTCTATTTTTCATCTCCTCAACTAGCCCCAAAGCCTCAATTAGCATTCCCTTCTGACAATACCCACTTATTAAAGAATTGTAAGCATAAACCAAAACTTTCATCCCCTCTCTCGGCATCTCTTCCATTAACTCTTTTGCCTTCTCGAATTCACCTTTCTTTGAGAGCCCATCAATCAAGGCATTATATGTGACGTCGTTCGGGTGGCAACCTTTTCTTTGCATCTCGTGCAAAAGGTTAAACGCCTGTTGCAAATTCCCTTCTTTACAGAAAAAATCCAACATTGTATTGTACGTGACGAGAGTCGGCTCAATCCCCAAAATACCCATCCATCCATATATTTCCCTAGCTTTACCAAGATTATTTCTATCTCTAAGCAACCTAAGAACCCTATTGCAATTCTTCACGTCCGGCAAAAACCCATTATTGACCATGTTTTCAAAAAGCCATAAACACCTCCCGATATCCGAGTTCTTCGTGTACACCCACAATAATAAGTCGAGCACCTTGCCCGAAACCTCATTTTTCAAATGCCCACCGGTCAATAAGCTGACAATGCCATGCATGTTGACATCAATGACCCTCTCCACAACCCAGTGGGCAGAGCTCATGAGACCATTATGCACCAGCGCCCCAAGAACATTACAAAACACAATTTCCGAATGTTGAAACCCCTTTTGGCCCTCAGCCCACCGGAAAATCTTCAGCACCATCCTCGGCCGGTCCTGAATTGAACGCATCACGCTCACCAGTAAATCTGAATCACTCACCAACGCATTGAAATAATCCGGACCGACCCAGTGTGCATTTCTAAATGCCCCAGGATTTTCAAGCGCTGTTTTCAGGATTAGGTCCTTGTAAAGCCGGTGTGAGGGTTTAACCCGATAATCCCCTTTCGATAAATTTCCACCACTGCTAATATTCTCTACAGCCTTTGAACTCTGGCTGTTCAATTGCCTGGCGCAGTGAATATTTTGAGCGGGGAATAAGGTGAAGCGTGCCTTGAAGCTATAAGCAGCGTGGCGTGAACAGAACAAGGATGAGAAGTTTTTGGCGGGGATTAAAGATTTTGGAGCAATTTGGCAAAGGACCATTCTATGATGGGCGAAATATTTTTATCTTCTTGAACAAAAAGGAAATTGAGCAGAAAAGCTGAAGTGTACATTCATAAGATTACCACCGTGCAGCGCTAACAGTTGTGAAAATTGTTTTCAGGCTGTTCCTTCATTTTCTTATATTTTATTTTCTTTATTTTTCCTTATTTTTATTTTCATCGTTTTTTACTTTTTGGACTTGAGTGTGTATATAAATAAATATATCCGCTTAAAATGAGTTTTTTAAGTTATTCAGAGTTAATTTTAGAAAGAGTGGTTTTTTGAGTTAATCAGAGTTAATTTTAGAAAGAGTGGTATAGTTAGTTGTTAGTGGATTTTAATTTTATATTAAAATAATTAGAGTTGATTTAATATAAAAAGTATGAGAGAGATAATATAAAATGATAATTAGTTAAAATTATGTGACTTGATCAATAGTAAATTAAAATTGATGTGATGTGTAGGAATCATTGGTTAATATTATTTAATTATATTGAGAAGATTGAGGATGGTGTGGTTAAGTTAAAGTTGAGCTAGATTTTGAATATGAATTGAGTAAGAATTTAAATATTTCATATCCAAAAACACCCTGAGATTCGACCAATGTTTTGAAACCCGACCCACTTGATTGGTGCTCCACATCACTTCGTTTGATTGGATATAAGTTATGATTCAACTCAACATTGATTCATTCTATATATTATCACTTGATTCAAAATTGAGTTAGTTCGCTATCGAATCGTGGCAGATTCAGCACCCATTCAAGAGCATCAAATCCACACTTTAGTCGTTCGCTACCGGATCTCATACATCTTCCGCGAAGGGAACCAACCTGATGATTACCTAGCTAGCCTCGGTGCCTCCACTCCTCAGAGGCGCACTTTTGACCCGGACGGCTCCCCTCTTTGCCTCCACACTCTTGTGTGGATGGATCATGACGAGTACTTATCGTTCAGATTTCGGTAGCCTTTTGTATTTTTTGTGTTTTAGCCCACTTTGTGGTGCAGTGTGCTTGCCTGGGCACCTGTCAGCCCAGGTCCAGACTCTTCATTTTGGTTATTGGTTTTTCCTTTTTTGTTTATTGTTTGTATAGACCTGTGAATTCTTGTCCCAATTAGGATGTTGACTACATACAGGTTGGGGATCCAACCTTAATCCCCATCCTTCGGGGTGTTTCTTAAAAAAAAATCAAAATTCACGTAATTCAAAATTCAATTCAACTCAATTCTCTTACTTATAAATATAATTAAATAATAGTTATCAATCATTCTCGTACATCACATCAACTTTAATTTACTACTCATCAATTTATATAATTTTAACTGTTTATCATTTCATATAATTTTTCTGTTACTTTTAAATCATATACTTTAATCGTTATATTTTATTATTTAACTTCAAATATATTTTGTTCAAATTAACTCACTTTAACTGCCCAACTTGCATAGCATGGTTTAATCATTATGCTAGCGTCCTCGAATTATCGGTCCAATCATCAGATCAGGTCAATTGTTGAATCGAATAATTGTTTCAGGGCAATTATCATAGCGCCTACGTAGGTAATTAAAAATAAGGAAAATACCATTCACAAAAATATACTACCTCCTTTTTTTTATAAACTAGTACGTACCCCGTGCGATGCACGGGAGAGAGATATTAAATGAATTATTTTCACATGCTCTGTCCGTTTAAGTCTGAGAAGGGTTGTCATCCATTTTTCACCTCTTTTAATCACCGTTAAGTCCCGTTTAAGTTTGAAAAGGGTTATCATCCATTTTCCACCTCTTTTAATCACCGTTAAGTCTAAAAAAATAGGGTTGTAATCTATTTTTCACATCTTTTAATCAGCGTTGTTTTATTAGTCATAACATTAAACGTGAGCATGTTAGGGCTAACTTGTAAAATAATTAATATATTATCTCACTAACACATTTATATTAATATAAATTTAATTTTATTATATATATTTATTCCTTGATATAAGATAAAATAACAATTTTACTTATTCTTGTTCACTATATAATAGCTAATTACTATTTTACTATAAATTCTGTTGCCATATAATGTCATTATTATTTATAAAGTTATAGAAGTTGCACGTCTTCTTGTTCTTTTTTATTTTATGTAATGAAATATATTTAATGAACGTTGCTATTATTTATATAAGTAATCAATTTAAAATATGTAAATAATTTTAAAATTAAATAGTGTATAAATATTGTACAAAATATATACATATATTTTTTTATAATTTAATTTTGTATACTAATTAAACAACTTTGATTTAAGAAAAGCCATGAACTCAATCTCTTATAATATCAATATTTTTCTATTTTGCATTATAATGATTATTCTTATTATATATATAGATTGTAATTTTTGCGACACCAACCAAACTAAATATCACAACAACCAAGTAACAATTATGAAAAACTCATAACACAACAACTATCAATTAAATTTGGTAATAGAAAAATTACATACATATTTATAAATATATGAGGATTCTATATTTCTATTAACTGATGTATACAACACATGTATATTTTGTTAAGGTATATTAGAATGTTCAATTTCATAGCATGATAACAATCAGTCTTAAAAAATCGAAAATCTTATTGAAATGCCATATTTTTCTATTAAAAAAAAGTTCTCATAAAAAATTATTATATCATTGCAAATTCATTGTATAATTGAACAAATTTCTGTAATGAAGCCCGATTTTCTGTACAAAAATAAAGCAACAACTTCCACATTTTAAGGAAATCAATTAATGTTGGTCCGTTTTTGCTAACAAAATAATATATAAATAAGTTGTAATTAATGGAAACTAATTAATGATGAGAGAATTTGACCATATAGTTGACCTGCCATTTTTTAAAAATGGTAATTCTTATTATATATATAGATAAATAAATCAGTTAAATAAAATATTAATACCGAAATAGTAATGACATTTAATGCAGTTGACTTTTCTGGATACTAAATGTAGTAAATAGGATCCCCTTTTATATAAGTATAGATGTCATTTTGGCTTTATTAAATTTGTCTAAATAAATGACGTTTTGGATCTTTTGTACATGTTTTTCCATTATTATCTTTATCTAACTAATAAATACACTACGCCTTTTTATATTCACTATTTATATTTTCTCAAAATCCATCTCTATTCTCATTAATGAGGGTTATGTGGTAAAAAAAAATATTCTTAATTAGTGTGCAACTTTTCAAAATGACATCTATTAAAAAAAAGGAAAAGGAGGGAGTAAAATTTATATATTGCCCCGTATCGTCTTAACCAAAATATCGCCCATCACCATCAAGCTCGCGAACACTAATAATAATCCTCATCGTTCAATACATTCTGGTGCGAGCTCAAATTCATCTATATTTTCACGCACCAGAAAACACAGCAGCCATGGGAACTCTTATCCGCAGCCCACACCTCAACAGCAGCGCTCTTTGTTTCAAATGCCTAAACTCATTCACCCGCTCTAGAAATGTTCTGCGCTTAAATCCGGCGAAACCTATGAATGGATTCAGGGGATTTGAGAGAATAGTTTGTTCGGCCGTTGAAGACGCTCCCAACAAGCAGCGCGAAATCAATGGCGGCAATTTAAATGGAGCTGGCCCCGCTGTTGAAGACAAACTCGGTACACTAGAACGCTTTTCTTTCAATTGTAGCTTAGTCCTGTTCAAGAAATATTTTGATTTGGTTATTATAGTTTGATTTGGTAGTTCAATTGGCTAATTGCGAACTTCTGAAAGGAGCTGGCTATGTTGAGCATAATTTGAGCTGGTTATATATGAGGGTTTTGGTTATTAAGTCAATTTGATTACATTTTGGGGTCAAAAAGTGATGTTTTTTTCTCTCTTATTATAGTAACTGTAATATTGATGCAGCTAGCTTCGTTCGAAGAATGAACATTGTTTTGATGCTAACTCTTTTTAACTTGGTAAATCATTATCTACCTGAGTTGTTCTTGAATTCAAGCAGGTGGAGCCTAAAGCTAGAGATTTTGAGGAATGCAAAATTGGATGAAAATGAAAATTTATGAATTTTGGAATCTTTTACAGTGACTTGATTGTGCTACATACTTCATTTCCAGCTCTAGATCCACCAAAGTTTGTGGACGTGTTTTTCTGACATGTGGCTTGAACAATGCTAGCTGTTATAGTTATACTATTTTTGTTTGCGAACAAGTTACAATAAAGGAAAAATATGGTTACAATTAAGACGATGCAATTTAAAATGATGCTAAAACACGTCTCTTTTGGCACTGCAGATACGAGTGATGAGGTGTTAGAAAATCCTTTCCTGAACAATGACTCAGATGACGGAGGAAATTCTATTTATAATTTTCTCTATCCGAGTAAAGAGCTCCTCCCGGATGACAAAGAAATGAGTATATATGACCATTTAGAAGAGTTGAGAGAGAGAATCTTTGTGTCGGTTTTGGCCGTAGGAGCTGCTATGGTTGGTTGTTTTGCATTTTCTAAGGAGCTCATCATGTTTCTTGAAGCTCCAGTTAAAGCGCAAGGGGTCCGTTTTTTGCAGTTAGCCCCTGGAGAATTTTTCTTCACGACCCTTAAGGTTTGAGCTAGTTAATCTTATTCTTCGATTGTTCATCTTGAAATTATACCTCTCTTACCAATAGAAAAGATTTGGTTGAGTATTCCACTTTTTGTGAAAAAATCAAAATTCTAGTCAGCTGCAATTGACTCTTCCACTCACTTGTGTTATCCATAATTGTAATGTCCGCTTATTTTTTGCACTCATTATTTCGCTACTCATTGTCCAGTGATGTACCATATATACATTAAATGTTGACTCTAATCCAAGTGGTACTACCTGAAACAGCTTTCCATGACTTGCAAATGTTATTCTAATCATTAAAAGTATAGTAGATAAGCTAAGTGGATTTATGAAGGATCCTTTATAACTCCAACTTGCCTTCCCAAGCAACTGCAGTTGTGCAATCCTATTCTTTCAATGCAGACAGAGAACACTACTGTGGCCAAACGTACAAAATTTAGTAGTGGTCAATACTAAGTCATTGCATGTTACGAGTTTGTTTTCTTCTGTGCCTTCTCTTTACCTTATTTTTCTCTTGGAAATACCGTTATTCATATTTTCTTTATTGCCTTGGAGATGCGTGCTACATAGTCTATAAGCTTTAAGAATGGACATGCTTGTTATAGTTCATTCAAGCCGATGAGTGTTTTATTTTTGCATTGTTGATGACTGCATGGCCTATTACCACTGTAAAAAAGAAATGTCTTTTTTCCTTTTTTTATTTATTTTTTTTATTTTTTGCCCCTTGTTGTGAATTAGGTTTTATGGGTAGGATTTGTGCTCTAAAAAATTAATATCATCTTTAATGCAGGTATCAGGATATTGTGGGCTTCTGTTAGGAAGCCCCGTAATTCTGTATGAGATCATAGCATTTATTCTTCCAGGGTTAACAAAGGCAGAAAGAAGATTCCTGGGGCCGATCGTCCTTGGGTCCTCGATCCTTTTCTATGCTGGCATCACATTCTCTTACTATGTTCTTACGCCGGCAGCATTGAATTTCTTTGTTAGCTATGCGGAAGGGGTAGTTGAATCATTGTGGTCCATTGATCAATACTTCGAGTTTGTCCTTGTCCTCATGTTAAGTACCGGGTTGTCTTTCCAGGTAATGTTTTACTTTTAATGTACACCATTTTTCCTTTGACGATAACTATTTGGATCTGGCTGTTGTGTATCTTTTGTTTTACAAATTGGTGTTGACTTTTGACCAGCGGTTTACTATTTTCATTTCTTGCTGTCTATTAAGAATTAAGTTAATAAGCATTCAGCTGTTTTTTTTCTTTATTTCTGTAAGTGATTTCCCAATTCTTACATCATTATATTTGAAAACTGAGACTGACTGTCTACAAAATTTCACCTTTCTTCAGGTCCCAGTAATACAGCTTCTTCTTGGACAACTTGGGTTAGTCTCGTCTGACCAAATGTTGTCTATATGGAGATATGTGGTGGTTGGCTCAGTAATAGCGGCTGCTATACTCACCCCCTCGACCGACCCTCTTACTCAAATGCTCCTCGCGGGCCCGCTCATGGGCCTCTATTTGGGTGGTGCCTCAATGGTTAAGGCTTTAGGCCGGTGATTTTGTTTTATGTTTTTTCAAGTCATGACTGCGTACAACCATTTAGTATGTGTTTGAATCAGAATTGTATATGTGTATCACCTTTATTATCTTGCTCATTACTATGACTTTGGATATGTGTATCACCTTTTGGATATAATAATACGTATTTCGATTACATTGCGAGAGTTGCAAGCACACCTCAACTTTGATCAATTATCTGACAGATTTTTGGTTGTTTCATTAAAGAACCCTTCAAGC
Organism: Striga asiatica; assembly: GCA_008636005.1. Taxonomy (NCBI): domain Eukaryota; kingdom Viridiplantae; phylum Streptophyta; class Magnoliopsida; order Lamiales; family Orobanchaceae; genus Striga; species Striga asiatica. The sequence continues at coordinate 204,872 of BKCP01006915.1, read as the reverse complement.
TGTGGGAGAATTGCACAAAATCCCCATGTGTAATGCCAGTTAACTTTGACTGTAAGAGAGAAATTGTGCAAAAATTGTGAAGGGTACAATGTTGCTGCATATGTCTTAAATATAGAGTGAGTTAACACATTTCCATTAAAATAGGGGAATTGTACTTTTACATTTAAAGCAGCTATCAAGAAATCATAATCAAAGCTATCATTTTTTTTTTCAGAATGGATTAATCCCTTGAACTTTTAATAACCATGAATTCCACAATCATTGATATTGTATATTTTCAACATCAAATCAAACCATATGTAAAATTTTACATCCAAGCAAATCTTTGTTCACACAACACCCAACAAATTCTTGATGAAAATGCTAAAGTCTAAAAAATAAAACTGAAAAAAAAATAGAGGTCTGAATAGTATCAATTTAGCTACACTCTATAGAAGACTGATTCAAAGGCTCTTCATCTTGCACATTGATTACCATAACATTCTCTTCCAGTGAGGGGCAAGGCTGCCCTTCTTCATTTTCATTGATTTCTGTCACATTCCCTTGCGGTGAAGGGCAAGGCTGCTCTTTTTCATTTTCATTGATTTCCATCACATTCCCTTCCAGTGCAGGGCAAGGCTGCTCTTCTTCATTTTCATTGTTTTCATTCTCTGGGTGAAAATTAATCGGGAATTTCGTCACTCTAGGTTTATCGACCAAAATGTTCCTTTGAATCTTATCTATTAAAACCTTCTGAGGTGGCTCTTCCCTTAGCTGCTCATCCTCATAGTCGTTATTCACGTAGTATCCTACCCGGATAAACTCCTGCCCTTGGTAAGAGCAAGTCAGGAGCAGCACAGTCACCCCAATAATGTCCTCCTCGCGAATCTTTGATGGGTCTGGGGGATCAGCCTGGAATTTAATTGAAATAACTCATCAAAGGCAAGAAAAATATTTTCAGGTGATAGAGCGTGAATAAACTCATTTGTTACCTGGAAAATAAAACGGTAGTTACCAACATTGACGGGGCCAACGAGCACGCTTTCTAGAACTTGGTCATATGTTTCATCCTCGGCTGATCCGACATAGACCAGTTTCCACTCCAAGTCTAAGGAAAATCAACAAGTATCAGAACATGCTACCAAGAATATACAACTTTTATGATAGAAACCAAACAATCTTGCTGAGACAACCAAAAAGAAATACATCATATGAGGTCCCACAGCATTTAAAACCACTGGCAAGGGGAACCTACACCATTACTGCAAATTATAGTTAAAATATATTGGGAATCTTTCATGGGTTTTGAGAGTCTAAATTGAATCTATAAACTTACTCTGGGTGCCAGAAAGTGAATAGAGAAGCTTTATGAGAACAAAAAAGGGGACTCTGGATCAAGCTTCAACTGCATACTAGGTAGCATTAGATCTTTAATTCATCATATAAACCCTCACAATCATATAAACCCCTGCTATACAAGTACCAGCAACAGGCCAACGTTTGGTCATCCGCAAAAAATGGAGCTCATCTTTCCCAAAAATAAACCACAAAAAAGGAGCTATGGTACATTTCTGAAAACCCAGATTTAATGCCTTAAAAGTAATGACTTAAGCAGGATAAAGAGAGTATTAGGTCCCTATAACACCAGGATGTCGTGGGGATACTCAAATTCATCTGTCAAATGGCCAATGATTTCACAGAGTACAGGAAATCGAAGAACTTGAGCAAAACGAAATTCAAAGACAAAAACTTCTAACAACTCTGACCCCAATAATCAAAACCGTTTGAAATTCATATTCCGATAAAGAACATAATCCAGTTGAGCAAATTGAAGTAATTAAAATGATCTTCGTACCGTCTTTGAGAGGAGTCAAACATTCATAGGAGATCTCGAATTGGAAGGGATCGACAAATGGAGCTGGGTTTCCCAAAACGGTGACGTCCTTCACATTGACGGCACTCATCTTCTTTTTTATTCGTCCGGCGAACTTCACCGGAAATCGGAAAAAAGACGATCACAGAAAGACAAACGAAACCCTAGAAATTGAAATTATGGGGCAATGAGGAAAAAGGCGCCCGGCGGAAGATTTTATACAGAAATGAAACTGACATTGGGTGGGTTGGCGGGAAAACGTTTTGCTGACAACTGGAGGAGCCGCGAAAATGAAAGCCATTGATAAAACAATGAAAAGCGCGATTATTAGGTTATGCTTTCGAACGAATCGAGAGGTAGCAATCGTGTTTTAAATGGATGGCGGCTTTTTTGTAAAGCTTTTGTAACNAATTTTGTATAAAAACTAATAAATACATTTAGAAAATAGTCCGACAGCTAAATAAGCAGTTCTAGAACTGAATCTAGTGGAAGAACAAATCTAAAGATCGTCTAGAACCTACACTCGTGACTCAGTTGAGGTTAAAGTTTGGGTAAATTAAATCACGATATTATTGCAAACTGCAAACAAAGTTATTACTATTTTTTGTTTCATTAATTAGGGCTATTTTGGAAACGTGAATGGAGTTATAGTTGGTTTGCGTTTGGATAGTAATATTGTGTTTTATACCACAAGGACCCACGAAGCACTAATACGGTACCTGACATGAGTACGATACGATATCGATATAGTGATGTAATATTTTTCAAATTTGTAAGGACACATGCATGTTGGAACTAGCTTTAGGCAAAAAACATAACTTTAATTCAGGAGCTTTCGTATTGAATAATTGAGAATCAAAACTGAATAACGGAAGTGTACTTGAATCCATAGGTGATTGATTTGAGGATTTGATCTTCTAGGTCTATACGATCGTATACCTTTTGGAGAATTATTTAGTTTTCTGTGTAACCTCTCTGTCGATGGGATGCAGAAGAGTATAGATTCAATCGTTCGATCCGTATGACCTAGGGACAACATCCCTTTATGTATATTAAGTTACATTGGAAATCTCTACTTTAGCTCATCATTATAATAGAGAAAACATTAGTTTCTACATATTAAAGGCCCACACCCTATTGATACTTTAAAGTCCAATGACTTTAAAATTTAATCGATCACTTTTATTTGGGCTTTTTTTGTTTGACAACCACAATACAAAAACTATTTCACATATTAGCCTAATGTTGGATTAATGATCCAACAATCTCCCACTTGGGCTATATGCGTAACTTTATAATTATATAATGCTAAATAACCTTATGAGTTCAAATTTGTTGTCATAACCAAATTTATCTTTAACCAATCCGATCCATCAATCATATCAACATAGGATCAAAGCGGCCTTTGTTACATTTATCGCAAGTCAACCCATCAATGGTCACAATGTCTATACAAATGAATGACGTGGATTATGATGTGGATGTGTAGCATGGAAACTACATGAAACGTGATCATCACATGTCTATTCCAACTTGGTCCACCTTAAACTTAAATGAGATCAACCATATTCCATAATCAAAGTATGAAACAACCGAAACTTAAATTTTGCAGAAATAACCTCAAAATATCCATAATACTGAAGTAACATGTATCTATATCAAAGAACATTACAAACTCCCACTAAAACTGAATATCTATCGAAGGCATTACACCCATACAAGCCGTAAGCCCATGAAACGTTTTGGGTGGCAACCCCTTAGTAAGCGGATCCCCAATCATGGAGTTTATTCCGATATGTTCAATAGATACTTTGAACTCTTTATTTAACAACTAGGAACTTGATGTCAATATGTTTTCACTTCGAAGAACTCCTATTGTTATTGGAGTACAACATAGCTGATTTATTGTCCCAAAATAACTTTAGTGGTCTTTCAATGCCATCTACATGCGCAGCCCCGTGACAAAATTTCGAAGCCATACTCCATGGTTGGACGCCTCATAACATGCTATAAATTATGCAACCATGGTAGAAGAGACTATAATAGACTGTTTAGCAGTCCTCCAAGACACAGCTCCTTCAGCCAACAAAAAAATATAGCCTGAAGTAGATTTTATAGTATCTTGGCATCCAACAAAATTAGAGTCGGTATATCCAACGATTTCAAGCTGATCTGACCTCCAATATTTTAGCATGTAATCCTTTGTTTTCTGTAAGTACCTAAAGACCCTTCTGGCTGCTTTCCAATGGTCTAATCCCGGCTTACTCAAATATCTGCTAAGCACACCTACAATGTAAGCACTTTCCAGACGCGTATACATTTGGGCATACATAAGACTTCCTACTACCGAAGCATAAGGAATCTTATGTATTTCTTTTTCCTCAAAATCATTCTTAGGGTTCTATTTGAGACTAAACTTGTCTCCCTTAGCAACACGGGTATCTTCTGGTTTGCAGTCTTGCATGCCATACCTTTTGAGAACATTTTCGATATGGCCCTTGTGTGATAACCCCAAAGTACCCCGAGAGCGATCTCGGTGTATTTCTATCCCTAACACAAAAGAGGCGTCATCAAGATCTTTCATCTCAAAATACTTAGCTAGAAAATTCTTGGTGTCGTGCAGTAAACTTATATCGTTGTTGACAAGCAAGATGTCACCGACATACAAAACCAGAAAATCTATACTTACTCGCACAAAACTTGTGGTATATATACTTACTTCGAAAAAATATAGTTATTTAAACTAAATTAAATACAAAATATTTATCTCATATAAATTAAAAAAAAAAATTATATTATAAAATAGTAAGTAGTGTAAGTGACGGTATCATTTTAAATATAAATAAAAATAAATTTTTGTTTAAAAGGTATTTAAAAAATAAAATAATTTTTGTTGTTATTATACTTCATTTTAAAAATAATTTTCTTAATAAGTGTTACACGTTTTTTTTTTATTATTATTTTTTAAATTTTTTACACGGTATTGTAGTAGTTAATAAATTAAAACGGAACAAAAGAGGAAATCTGTCATTGACTTAAAAATCTTCATCATCTATCAATCCCTCAAAACTTTTATTTTTCGTTATATCTTTTCGCCTCCGATCAATTGCCACCGCTCCAACCACCGGCAATGGCGTCTCCGTCCTCGACCACCGCAACCAATATCATGCTGGCGATCTTCGAGAAGAAGACGAACTCGCTCGACCTCTACCGGCCGCTGCGCAATTTCATCGTGATCAATTATTCCGAGCGCGAGGCGCAGAATCTGGAGGATGATCTTCAAACCTTGAAGCAGCTCCGGTCGGAAGTCGAGCGCGGAGGAGGCGCTGATTCTCCGTCGGCTCGGCGAGACCTCCTGCAGAGCTACTATAAAGCCCTCTGCGCGGTGGAGTCCAGGTTCCCGATTTCGCCGGACAAAGATCATGTCAATACGGTGTCGTTCACTTGGTTTGACGCGTTTAAGAATAAGCAGAAGGCGACTCAGCAGAATATACATCTAGGTGGGTGCTCTTTTGAAGTATTGATTAGTCGACCATTCATTTGTCATGCTGGAAAGCTCTTTTTTCATATTGTTGACATTGGGGAAATAGTTGACAGAAAATATAGTTCTCATCAGATATAACACGCGGTACATATGTGCTGATGCGAAAAATGCAACCTCACTAAAAAATAATCGTGTCTAATTTCAATTCTTAGGCATATGTTTGTTTAGTGAACCTCATGGAAAATTTAGTCTGTGGTTTGGCAGCTTAATTCCTGAAGTTACAAGAAAAGTTTATTGTTAGGCAACGGTTTACGAAAAAATTTCTTGCTAAAAGATTGATGATCTGCAATTTTCCTGGCTTTAAGTGTGCAATGACAAGTTTCAGTTGGCTTACTTGAGATACCAGTGTAACACCCAGTCATAAGATGATGACATGGTACTTCTGAAATGATATTTGCTGATATCTAATTTGATTCATGTAGAAAAAGCTGCAGTACTGTTTAATCTTGGGGCAGTTCACAGTCAAATGGGATTAAGTTTCGATCGCTCTTCAGTGGAGGGTAGGCGACAGGCATCACATTCATTTATAGCAGCAGCTGGAGCATTTGCATTTTTGAGGGATAATGTAGCCATGAAAGCATCAATTGGAGGCTCAACCACAGTAGATGTATCCGTGGAATGTGTGGGAATGTTGGAGAGGCTGATGTTAGCTCAAGCTCAGGAATGTGTATACGAGAATACCATTGCTAAGGGGAGCAGTCCTGGAGTGTGTGCAAAGATTTCAAGACAGGTACTTTTGTGACTGATTATTTTTCACCACATCTACATTTATTTTCTGATTATGCATGTTCGTTAATTATGATATTGGTCTTGGGAAAGTATGTTTCCGACACAGTGAAAATACTGAAGATAGCTTTTAGTTTTGTCTTATTATGTTAGAATATTAGTGTATGAACTGGTTTTGATGGCCAGCAGTTTGATGGCAAACATTTGAGGAGAAATAAGCAAATTGAGGGGAAACTATTATGTTCTAGAGAACAGGTGGTGTTAGTGAACTCTAGTAATTGGTTCCAGATCTATTAACGGTGAGTATGATTTGTGTCTCTACATCACACGTTTCTTCTCATCTATTTTATTTTTCTTTGATCCTCTCAATCCTATTGAGCTGAATACCTTCTTATTCTGTTTATGCGGAAGTTCTGGTGTTCTTTTGTCTGTAGGGAAATTAGTAATGGCCTCTGGTAAACTGTTACTATCTGAAGCAAATATTAGTTTGGTTGCTTAAGTTGAAATTCACTAGTCAAACTTTCTACGTCTTTTAGAGGGATCAGATTAAATTACTTTGGTGGAAACTGCACTGTATATTTTTCAAGGACACAATTTCTGTTAGGTTGTAGTTGTCTCTACCACGGATTGCCTGCAATTGAAAAATATTTAATCTTGATGTGTGGAATGATAAATTAACTACTTACGGGATCATCAAATATATTCAAGGCTCAATGTGCTTCTCGTCACATCATCTAGCACACAAGATGAGACCCTATTCCATCTATTGCTGAAAAACAAATGGTGGAAAAGGTCTTTGTTTATTTTTGAACTTAACTCAAATATTGTCACACATGTTTTTTAAACCTTGTAGTTCAATGATCTTGATTGCAGGTTGGGATTTTCTACGAAGAAGCCCTGTCAGCTCTGAGTGTTGCCCCTTTAAACCAGCTCTTTGAGAAGGCCTGGATAGCTCATGTTCATCTAAAATCAGCCTTGTTCTATGCAGAGGCCTGCTATCGATACAGTTTAGAGCTACATGATAATGAAGAGGTTGCTGAGGAAATTGCACGCTTAAAAAGTGGGGTTAGTGCCTTGTCTGAGGCCAAAAAGTCATCTCCTAGAGGTGCAGCTCAGCAGCTCTTGGATGCAATAAATAAATTAGAAGCCAATATGAACCGTAACCTGGAGAGGGCGGTGAAGGAGAATGACAGAGTTTACCTAATGAGGGTACCTCCGACCAGTTCTTTACCACCACTTCCCACTTTTTCCATGGTTAAGCCTATGCCAATGAACGAGGTGTTGGATGCTAGCAGAGAGAAGATGTTTGCGAGTCTTGTCCCTGACAATAGTGCGAAAGCTCTTTCAAGATACACTGAGATGCTAGATGACATCATTAGGACCCAGGCTGAGAAATTGCAGCAAGGAAGTGAACTGGCTCGAGTGAGGCTGAAGGAAATGGATTTACCAGATTCTATTCTTGCTTTGGATGGGAACTTCACTTTGCCAACATCTCTGAAAGAAGATGTAGAGGCGGTTCAGATATGTGGGGGCCCTGCTGGTTTGGAAAGTGAGCTTCAACAGCTGAAAGACTTGAGGAGGGTAAACCATGAGATGTTGGTACAGGTTGAGGAGCAGATACAGAAAGAGGCAATTGATGACTCACAGTTTAGGAATCAGTTTGGAACTCGGTGGACAAGGCCACAATCAAGTACATTGACAAAAAACTTGCAGGACAGATTAAACAGGTTTGCAGCAAATCTGAAGCAAGCTGCGGAAAGTGATGCCCGAATTGAGAGATCCGTGAGAGAACATTCAGCACTTATGTCAATCCTTGATGTCCGTCCAGTAAGTCAAACATTATTTGGTTAATTCTATCTGGCTTTTGTATCCCAGAAACTCATTGAATTCAGCTTAGCTATGGATTTTTTGGCATTGTCATTAGTCCATCTGGCTTTGCTATCCTCTAAACCTTTTAGATGCATCTTAGCAATTAATGCATCTTTAAACTGTTATTGCTTCACGAACATCATTGGACAGGGAAGAATGTATTGTAATGCTATGAATAACCCAATATCGAATACTGGTAATAATATTAGCAAAAGAACATGACCAGATTCTGAACCTTCTTTTTGTTTTTTTGTTTTTCTTTAAATTTATAAATAAATGCTGAACAATGAACTGCAAACTTACGGTTTAAGTATCAGTGTATTGTAGCAGCAAAATGTTTTAGATTCGGTTTGGTCTTGTAACCCAAACTATCCTCACCCCTTCATGTCATGCTAATATCAATACCATTATAATTGAGAACAAAACTATATATGGTCAAGTTTGACTTACCGTACAAGTCTTTTGCATTAGTTATTAAGTTTTCTGTTTTGACAGTATGTAACGTATGGCCTTGTGAATATTAAATCTTAAACTATATTTATTTTGTTCGTAACTATAGAATTATAATCCTTACGTTACTCATTTTTGGCTTGTCATAGATTGAGTCTGCCCTGCCAACTCTTGCTAAGCCAATAATGTCACTGGATGCTAATGAAGATGCCATAGTAGGAGCCCTAAAGCAGAGTCTGGTAAGTCATACTACTGAGGTCATAATTGATGGTCTTATCTTGATTCATATCTTCATTTGTACTTTCAGTCCTTTCCCCGCACTCCCCCTTCCCCCCATCATGTTGTCAATGAGCATAATTTTTTTACCAGTATAACAATAATGATCAAGGTGAGGTGTATGTTGTTTGACTTCAATTGTATGCCATCAATGAGGGTACCAAGGTGGTATGTTTGTCTCATGTTGCTGATTGGCACTGAAAGAATTCGGCTACTGATACAAAATAAAGTCAGTTTTTGCTTGTCGTAGCAGTGTATTGGATCTTTCTAGTGATGTAAAATAAATTGTAAATTCCCGTCGGCTTCTGAGGTGCATTCAACCTCAGGACTATGTTTCGTGTCTTTCTGGTGCATTTGACTTTGAAAGCGTTCCTTGACACAGTACTGCTTCAATCACGTCTTGCTCCTTCACATAGCTCCTTGTTCAAATACTTGAGAAAAGTATTATGCTGAAATGACATGTATGCATTCTATAGGTTCCATTTTAACCCCCAAAGGTGGAATAAAGAAACTGTTTTGACTTTGAAACGAAAGTTGAATTATTTCTTTTCAGAAGGTACAAAAATTTTGTTATTCTACTTATGGGGGATTTGGATAAAACGGTTAGTTTTGTAACTTGGGCGTGGAGACTATAG
>BKCP01006915.1:129588-162880 GCA_008636005.1 Striga asiatica | reverse complement strand
GTCAAATCAGTGGATTTTCACTCTAGATAAACTATTTCAGTTCACCACAGCTTAGGGCCTAGGTTTGGGGCTGTGGAAATAACCTCAGATGATTGAACTTACTTTTCACCTGAACAAAAATATCATCTTCTTATTATGGTAACAAGAGTAGTTTGTGTACCATACAATCCAGCTTTTTGATAATGTGGGCTTGTGATTGTCAATGGAACTAAAACATTTGGTGCATGACTGCAAATCCTGCATATAATCCGAATGTCCAAGAATTGCCGTTGTTGACTTGTGTACAATATGTTTTGTAAAGTTGTTTCGTACGATCTTGATGTTGTTTCTTAGATCAATTATGGTTTATGGCTTATACTTTCCCAGGAAAAACTTGAGAAAAATAGAAAGAAGGCTGAAGCTTATATTTCTCACCTCAAAGAATTGGCTGCCTCACGGGCTGATTGTGCTCTCCCAGGGAGCAATAGTAATTCAGGCAATTTCCTTTCCTTGGGAATGAACGATCCTCTCTGCAAAGTTCAGGGGCGTATGCAAGGGCATGTGGATAGAGATGATGCTGATAGCGAAGAAGTTTTGTTCCCTATGACTGCCAGACTTCCACTTGTTGAGAGAATACCTCCCTATACCACTTGGATCTTCTTAGATAGGTAAAGGACCTTCACAGTAGTTTTCATTTTTCACGGTTTGTTGCCTAAAATCAGATTTCTATTTAGTTCTTCAGTTATCCATTTGATTCTTGAGTTGAAAAGAGAGATTAATGTCTGGTTTTAGTTTTATATTCAACTTGGGTGCAGAAATTGAGCTACCTTATATGCATATATATTTGCAATTCATCATTTTCTACTATAATTTATTCAAGTTTCCTTTGCACAGCACAGAAATCAGAGAATGGCTGATGATCAATCAGTTGTGGGGCGTAGACGAATTTACTATGATCCACATGGTAGTGAGGCTCTCATCTGTAGTGACAGCGAAGAAGAGATCGTACAAGTGGAGAAGGAGAAATATGATTTTTCTGAGGGCGAAGATCGTGTGATGAGGTCTGTTTGTAATGTCTGTATTGCTTCCAAAAAAAAATCGATATGGGAATGTAGCAATAACTGTTATCGTACTTCCTGAGATGACATAGTTGGTTATGCTGACCTTAATGTCATCAGTATGTACCTTCCATATAACTATGATATATATATACTCTGGAATATGCTCTTAGTCTTGCAGCTATTATGTAGTACTATATTTTCGACCAACATTGGATTTCCTGAATGGATGGAATCAGATGTTTTCTTATGTATATTGTCATTTTCTAGGGTGGCTGTCCAGGAGTGTGGGGTTGCTAATGAAGTTTTTGATATGTTGACGCAGTTTGTTGGAGGAACATCTCAGGAAATTAAAGTAAATTCTTTATGTGACTACATGAATTTGTAAAATTAGTGATAATAATCAGGTGGTTTTTATTTATTTTTTTCTTGTTTTGTGAGGAAAAGATCACTTGACTTGTGTCGACATTTCTTTCTTTATGCTTGCAGTTATCTCCTTTAATTTATCATTTGTTCGGTATGCAGGATCACTGCAACATGCTCATGGAAAATGATCCACCTATAGAAAAAATGACCTCTGAAAGTTCGAGGGAGACGGGATTTGTAGACAGTCTGTTACTGGAAAAAAGCCTGGCTGCTGCTTTAGATTCTTTTGACAATATATTTTGTCGACGTTGTCTGGTATGTAGTCTTGGTGTGTGAGTTGTCATTCTGTGTTTAATTTTGTTATCAGGCAGCTCCTTTTGGTCCCTCTTTCATTCGTCTCGTGCTTCCATGTACAATTTCATGCACATTAAACTATAACCTTAATCATAGGAGATTGAAAGATAACTCTATTACAATCAGCTTATGAATTTCTAATCGCGCTCATTGTTAGCTTTTTTTAACTTACCTCCAAATATTAACAGGTATTTGACTGCCATTTGCATGGTTGTTTTCAAGATGTAATTAACCCGGTAAGAAAAATGGATGCATAAATTCTTTTGGACACACACACGCACATATTCTCATCAGTTGTGATCACACAAGCTCTGATGGACAGAATGAAAAGCAGCCATTCACATTTGATCACGACGATGACCGTAAACCCTGTGGTGATCAATGCTATCTTCAGGTAGAGAAATTTATAAAGAATCTTAACGTTAATGAGTCTGTTTAGAGAATCGTAGAGTTCTTTTTTATTTCCTTCAAAGAGATCGAATAAACCATGCTTTCAATGATTTAGTGTATCATTTTATTGCCAAAAACTAAGGGAGCCTGAGCATCGGTATCGTATTTTACTTTTATCCAATTTGCGACATCTGTTCTTTGTGCACATTATTACGTGAGTCCTGAATTATTGGTTGTCGAAACTAATTTTTAGAGGCATAAGCTCAATTATTAATTTCATGGTCTCTCCCTTTTGTATATTTGTCCTTCATGGAAGATTTCATCTTGTTGCCATTTAGATGCATGCTGTGAAGAATTTGCCGAAGAATTCACGAGTAGATTCCCTGAACGAGCATAAAACATCTGAGGAGAAAGGTAAAACTTAGATACTACTTCCTCTGATTCTCCTTTTGAATATCTTGATAATCACATTTGTCATGTAGCACATTTTCCAGAAAGCAAAGGAAGGTCCTCAATACTTCAACCTACAGATTCGTTAGCTGCACCAACAGAATTGGTTTTGGAGGAATTCCAAAGTTCATCCAATAAGAAACTTGAGCTGAATGACACGAATCTTTTGGACAATAGTACAAGTTTAGAGCGCCAGTTCTCTGGAAAAAGTGGACCCATTGTATATGAACTCGAGAGGTGAGCACCCTATTCCCTTATTTTTGCCATAAGCACATTTTTTATGGTTTTTTATCTTCTCACAACATAACTGGTGATTATGTTCAGGGACGATGTCCAAGATAAAGGGAAAGATATCACTGAACTCCCATTGAAGCAGGCATCCAATTCCATTGAAAGATCAGTTAAAGTTATGCATAGATGGAAACCTTTTGAAAAAGACTTATACTTGAAAGGATTAGAGATATTTGGAAGAAATAGGTATGGGAATCTCGGTGTTTGATGGCCATTTTGCTTGAATGATTACAGTTTGGTCTTTGTTCATGACCAAAAAATGTATTGATGTTTACATATATGCAGCATCAATCCTGATTTTTCATAAAAATGTCGAATGGGTCATATATTCATAAATTGGTTTTTTCAACTGAAAGTAGTAAGTTCTTGTTCTAGCTCAAAGTGCCTTATGGTAATACTTGGTCCAGAACAATAGGGGCCATGATCAAGCCCGTATAACATCACCCGCAATGACTGTTTTTGAATATTTCATTGAGGTGCTTGCTTTCTTATTAATAAAATAAATATTTTTAGTTACGCTTACAACTACTTTTGGCTATCCTTCTTCATGGGAAGCTAATTGATGAGTATTTTCAACAGCTGCTATATAGCTAGGAATTTGCTCGCGGGTCTTAAAACTTGCAAGGAAGTGTCGACTTATATGTATGGTGATGGAGCTGTGATGTCTCGTGGATCCTCAGCTATGTGCTTTGAAGATGTTTGGAAAGCCGACATGGATCATATGGTTTCTAGTCTTTGCTTTATCTTTTTCCCTTACAACACAACCTTATGCGACTTTGAGCTGCTTATTTCGTTCTCACTGTTTCATCATTAGACACTGGTTAATTTTTTATTTTTCAGATATATGAAGAGTTAAATTTTCCAGTCAAGTCGAGGATGTGCCGTAAAAGGGGTAGAGTGCGGAAGGTAAAATCTTCGTGGAAGTCTGCTGGGCATCCATCCCTGTGGAAAAGGACTGCAGATGGTAAAGATCTTCCGTGTAAGCAATATTCTCCGTGTGGGTGCCAGCCTATATGTGGAAAGGACTGCCCTTGTCTGCAGATAGGAAATTGCTGCGAAAAATACTGCGGGTACTTTTTATTATCATCTTTGTGAACCGTACATCTGTATCTGAGGTTTTCATTNATATATATATATATATATATATATATATATATATAATTGAAGAGAGAGAGAGAGAGAAAAACTTTTTTTCTGTAATAGAGAAAATAAATGTATTTTGTTTAAAATGGGAACTAAAGAAAGTTCATTTTAACAGGTGCTCAAAGAGCTGTAAGAATCGGTTCAGAGGATGCCACTGTGCTAAAAGCCATTGCAAAAGCCGGCAATGCCCTTGTTTTGCAGCTGGCCGTGAATGTGATCCTGATGTTTGTCGAAATTGTTGGGTTAGGTACCGATTTTTCAAGTTTACACGTCTTAAATTTCTATATCTGTTTTTTTTTTTGTTTCTTTTCCCCTCACTCTTTTACTCCAATTGACGAGCTTTACAAGATCCCTAGGAAATAGTAAGCACACACACACACAAAAGACCTGTTTTGCATCTTTGCATGTACTAGAAAAATTTTCAAATCCAGTTAAACTACAGAGGAAAAGCTAAATTTTGATATATTCAGTTCAGTTTATCAACATACGTAACCAATTTATTTCAGCTGTGGCGATGGATCATTAGGAGAACCACCAAGAAGAGGAGATAGTCAGTGTAGTAACATGAAGCTCCTCCTCAGACAACAGCAAAGGGTACCTTATATATATATATAAATCGTTTTTTTCTTCTAATGCATTTGTCTTTATCATCTGATAAAAACATTTAACTTTGTTTTCCTCTTGGATAGATCCTCTTGGCGAAGTCAGATGTTGCTGGTTGGGGAGCATTTCTTAAGGTACAAAATAAATTCTTATAACTATCTTTTCTATGTCACGGGGATAAATCGAGTGATTTTAACTTCAGAACACTGTCAACAAAAATGAGTACCTTGGAGAATATACTGGTGAATTAATCTCCCACCGAGAAGCCGATAAACGGGGTAAAATCTACGATCGTGCTAATTCATCATTCCTCTTTGACTTGAATGACAAGGCAAGTGATTTTTTTTTTTTTAATATTAAGGTCTTTCTTTCTTTCTCCATAGAAGATATTCTCAAAATATTTTCGGGTTGGTTTCAGTATGTACTCGATGCATGCCGCAAGGGAGACAAGTTGAAATTCGCAAACCACTCATCAACTCCAAACTGTTACGCAAAAGTACCAATCGAATTTACCCATTTTTGTCGATGACAAAATTTCTCGTTTTTCATTTTATTTCTAAAAACTTCAATAAAGTCCGATACATGATATTGATTTATAAATTAAATGCAGGTTATGTTGGTGGCTGGTGATCACCGTGTCGGAATATATGCCAACGAGCGTATTGAAGCTGGTGAGGAGCTTTTCTATGACTATCGTTATGGGCCCGACCAAGCGCCCTCATGGGCCCGAAAGCCCGAGGGCCCAAAGAGAGACGATATCAGCTTTTCTCAAGGCCGAGCAAAAAAACACCAATCGGGTTGAGACTTTGAGAGTTACCATTATCTTGATGGCTGTTACTCTTTATTGTTACAAGTAATTATAGGAATAGTCTTTTAGACAGCATAAAGTTAGATGAAATGAACTACATATTCTTATATAGCTTCTTGTTGTGTTTTGTATTTTCTAGTTTTGTACTCACTCAATAAGACTGGCCAACAATTGTGTCAAGATATTTCTACAAAAAGTAAATAAAAATGGATTCAAGACAGCCTGTTTATATATACACACATAACACACTTATTTGCCTGAGAACTCATAAGTTTTGCTGCATGTAGACTGGATTTACAACATATCAATGAAAGAATAGGAAAAAAATGTTAAAAAAAAAAATGTTACAAGTTTATAAAATTGGCCTTCGTACTTGATTGTAAATGATAATACAATAACTCATTCCAGATATCTGGAACGCCAGGAAGGCACCAATGGCTGCAATCTTGAATGCTCGGTTTAATGGATTTTCTTCCATAGATGGATGGATGAGCATCGGGTCTATAATCCGATAATTGTGTTATGTTGAGAAAAGTGACTGGGGACTTCATTTGACTTATAATCTTCTCCACAATCAAATTCTTCTCTGGGTAATTAGAGGTAAATGTCACGTTAATTGGTCGAAAAGCTTCCTTACAATGGCCTCCGCTGTTCCATAGACCTCCACTGTCATAAAAGAAGAGAAAATAAAGGAAAAGGGAAAAAAAAAGAAAAAAGAGAACAGGATGATTTTTTATACTGTCTTTGAGGCAAACCTGAAATGTGAAGGTGAAGAACTTCTAAAGAAAACCCGGGTTTTACGCGGATTGATGTACTTATCAACCCATGATGCCCATGTCAATAAAGCTCGTCTGAAAGCCTCTGTAACATCGAGTCGAGGATAGACTTGATCACCTTCCTGATAGTAGTTAATCCTGTTGTAATCAAAGAGTTAGAATGGTTCTATATGAATAATGCAAAAACCATATATACAAGTACACAAGTGTGTATGTAACTCAACACGAACTATTGTATCGATGAATTCGCGATAAAACATAAATTGAAACCGTCACAACACGGTTACTTGAAAAGGATGAGAGTCCGGATAAATTCTTAAAGGGAATATATATATAAAATATATATATATATTGACTAGTTAAGGGTTCAAATTCTTACATTCACACATTTCATATTTGGTTAGATAGGCATTAGTGATTCGCCGCATATCTTCTTATTTCCAATTACAGTGCAGAATAAAGTCGATATACTGCCTAAAGACTATTGCCTTCAGTTTGAAAAACGAGGCTCACCCGGCCTTTGTCTTTGAATGGCTCCACCAATGTGCAGTGTTGAATACTAAGATATCAGCCCCTCTCCATCTGGATGACCCTTTATCTATAGTATCAATACGCAAAGTTTGCGTTCTTTTTCTCTCAATTCTTGCTTTACTCTCATGAACAAGATAATGCGAAACATAAAACTCTACCGTACATTTATAATCCTGCACAATGGACAAACAAAAGAAATGCACCTCAACACCACCACAGCCAAGTCATAATCACAAGCTAAGGATTTTAGACAAAATAAAGAATAAAAAAAAAATCACCTCAAACTTGAAACAATAATTTCCCCTTTCTTTAGTTATTTTCCTCCCTCGAGCCTCGTACACTTTCTTCGGATCTTTAACAGCTCCCACCAACAAACAGAGCATCGATTCCCATTGATTTCTATTGATCGAGTCGCCAACAAACACTAACCTCTTCCCTCTGATTAATTCCAGCATTCTTGCTGCATTAAATCTACAAATCATGTATGCAAGAAGAATATTCATTTTGACAAATTCCAGCAAAAAGCTACATGCATGCTAAATATGTAAAACTTACTTAGGAACATCACAATCTTGAGGCTTCCACCTCCAATTCATGTACTCTTTATCCAATCTCCCATTGGCTTGGCAGTTAAA
Source organism: Striga asiatica (assembly GCA_008636005.1). Classification (NCBI taxonomy): domain Eukaryota; kingdom Viridiplantae; phylum Streptophyta; class Magnoliopsida; order Lamiales; family Orobanchaceae; genus Striga; species Striga asiatica. Next base: position 155,496 of record BKCP01006915.1, on the reverse strand, counting down.
ACCTTCATCTATAAAAGGACATGTAACATTTGTGTACAAAGGGTAGCTTGAGCTTCCATCTAAAACCCATTTCCCTTTTGTGACATCACACTTTTGCTCACTTTTCACACCAATTCTTTTTCTAATAGAAATATCTTGTCTCACAATAGCAACATGTGGTTCAAATTCTATATCCCTTTTCCCCTCAATTTTTTCAACAATACTATCTACAGACATATTTTCACCAAAAGAGGTCAAACTAGAGTTACCAGCATCACTTACCACCGTAGCCTTTTCACTGCCCCTTTCCGCAATTTTAGAAAAATCACCACTTTTCGAACTAAATTCAAATTCTCCATAATGGGTTTCCGTAAAGATTGGAACTTTATCCACATACTGTGAAGAATTGGTGTTGAGAGATGTGTTGGTGAAATCAAGATTAAGGGTTCGTGAGGTGGTGGGTTTGAAAACCCAAGTCGAGAAAAAGATGAGAAATACTACGGAGAAGGAGATTGTGAGTGAGAAAGCTAGAAATCTGATGGGCTTGAGAGAAAAAATTCTCTGTTTTTCCATTTTTTTTTCTTTTTTTGATTCTGTTTGCCCCGTACTGTGACTCGAGTCAAGTAAATGGAGTTATTTAACAAGATTTGATAGCGTTAATGAGTCAAACAGCCAGTGAGGTCACAGAACGAGAGAGATAATAGAGAGTTTCGTTCAAAAATGGGCATATCAGCATATGTGTTACTCAGTAACTGCTGGTTTTTACCATTTCAAAAACAAAAATCTATATTTTGTGCAGGAACTTTACGTGCCTTTAGCTTTAGCTTGTAAATCACATGCATGTTTCAAATCATCCACCTTTTTCTTCGGTTTTGTTATGGAGCCAACAGTTGGCTCCATAGTGGAGCCAACCTTCTATATACAACAAATAAACTTACCATATTCTCTGATTACTTAAATAACACTAATATAATTTTATTAATATGGTAGGGCCTTTTTCTTTTCCATTTTATCTAGGCTGATTAAGAGTATCTTGATGGAAAGGTAAAAAAAAAAATCGATATTTCGTTGCATTTACCGATAGGAATAGACTCATCTCAACAGGGTCGATTGAGAATTTGTCAATTCAAACGTAAAAAAAATCGATATTACATTGAAGTTACCGATATTACGATATACTACCTCCTATTCTTTTTAAATGTTATTTTGACTTTATCAACTATTCACCAAAATAAATGTCTTGGATCTTTTGTACATATTTTTCCATTATTACCCTCATTTAGTTAATAAATACACTACGTCTTTTCATATTCTCTTCATCTTCTTTTTAAAACACCAATCTCTATCTTCATTAATGAGGGTTATTATTGAAAAAAAAAATATTCTTAATTAATGTGCAATTTCTCAAAACGACACTTATTATGAATAGGAGGGAGTATACTTTACCATTGAGAATGTATTGATTTAACAGTAAAAAATTTAACACTACCCTTACTTATTGTCAGAATCATAATTGATCATTTAGTATATTTACATTTCCACGTGTTTAGGCGTTGGCGCTTACGACAGTTGTCTTACCACCATATCTTTTTTCTACTTCTTTAGCTTTTATTAATTGTTAATTTATACAAGATGCCCATTGTAGGGTTAGGAGCATATGTCATGTTTCTTTGTCTTGGTACTGTTCACCTACTAATAAACTGGCTTGTAATGTACTGTATTAGGCCGTCTTAGAGTTTCGGTTAGTAATGGGCCGAAGACTTGATTGGGCCAGCATTGTTCCTTTGTAATCTTTTCCTTTTTCTTTTCTCCTTTTTTCATTTGTGCTACGTTTCTTCTTCTTTTTTTTTTCTACTCTTTTTTGCAGTGGGGATGCAGAGGTATCGTCATTTACGTATTATCCAAATTAAACTCAACCACAAAAAACAATGACCCAACAAATAAAAAGAGGACAAGACANCTAACCCTCCTTTCATCAAGAAAAATCAGCCTCAACAAGCACATGCTTTCTCTTAGGATACCCCAAACCAAACAAATGGTTGAGATACACTTTCCCATCCTTGACAGTTGCAGCCGTAACCAAACGATGAGTAACCCCACCGAACTTCCCCACGACTTTTCCCGTCTCGAAATCATCCAAACTCTCAACCAATCGTGAAGGGTTACCCGCAACAACGAGCCTCGTGGGAGACAAAACTTCCAACCCATCTCCAAATCTCAACGAGTCCTCGACTAGTTTGACCGCTTTGACTTGATGATTATTACCTTCATCCAACTCGATTTTGAATAGGTTGCCCGTTATAGTATGGATGACGAGTAAGTAACCGTTTGGGTGGTAGACAATGCCGTTGAGTCCAACTAAATTGAGGTACCACTCTTTGGGAGCAAAGAGTGGGCTCTTAATGGAGTGTATGAATTCTCCATTCGGCCCGACTTTCCAAATCTTGTTTCCCTTTGTGTCGGTTATGTACGCGTTGCCATGTGGGTCGACGGCCACATCGTCTGCGAATGCCTTTTCATCTGTGTAACACGAGACAACGGTTTGTGGTTAAAAGTAATATAATAATTATAATTAAGTATGTAATATTTCTGAAAATCTTTGTATTTTATCATACTAAGTAATATATTTTATAAAAGGTCTTTTGCAAGTTATGAATGATTGTAAATATAGATAAATTTATTAATATTCTTACAACAGTTTCTAGGGGCACTAGGCCTCAATCAGTCAAGTGCCTAGCGTTTTTTAGAACATTGATATATATATTTATATATAATAGGACACCTACATGATCCATGATAATAAGTATTGGCTATAATTATTCTAAAAGTACAATATCAATTGCATTTTGCACGAAAAAATGCCAAAACAATGGGAAACGATGTTGAAGTGAAAAATATGAGTGGAGTGGGAAAGAGAAAAAATGGGCATATATGTTCAAAAAAATAAGTGGGGAGAGAGAAAAATAATGGCGGCCTCCATAGAGTTTGGTGATTGTCATTCAATGTATGATAGAAAAACACCAAACACAACACAAGATTTTGAAATGATCTAAGCAGGTGAAGAAAGACAAGTGCCCACAAGATTTGAAAATGATCTAAGCAGGTGAAGAAAGACAAGTGCCCACGAGGATCTCGCTTTAACATATTTTTAACTGAAGACCATATCATATTATTTATAAAATTGTCCCCACTNACAAGTAATGGTTAAAAAATCATAATTCCATTTTTTCACCAGTTTATATATTAATTTAAGCTAGCGAAATAACAATCTTCTCATTCCAATCTCATGTCAATTAAATTAAGTACCCTCACCGAACACCAGCCACTTTTAGTTTAGTGGACAAGCAGATGTTGGTGACTGCGTGTGACCAAACAATTTGGACTAGAAAATTTCAATTAAAAAGTGTCTAATGACTGGAGCAATGAGGGGTATTTAGGTAATTACATACATTCGAGCAGTTCGTCAAGCTAGCTGGAGCTCGGACTCGAGCGCTCAACTCTAGGCACCCGCTAGTTTAATTTTCATATACAGATGATTAATCAGATTATCACTATAGTTCCCATTAACATAAGAAATTCATAGCGCTATAATCGCATCACAGTCTAATTATAACAAAACGGGCAGCTGGAGGAATAATCACCTGGTCCGCTGAGCTGGGTGAGGAAAAGCCGATCCCACGTGGTCAAATCATAGGCCGCCACGGCGCTGTACTTGTTCCCAATCACATCGGCGACGGCCACCACCACCCGATTCCTCGGCCGATCGATGGCTAACCCCAGCGACGAATTTCTCCCCAAGCCGGCGCCGCCGACCACCAGAATTTCCTGCGGAGCGTCGTCGGACGGGTGTTCCTGCACCGGAACCACCCCGAGACCGCCCTCGAAGAAGGAGACGAGGAACCGGCGGTTGAGATCGTCCCACTTGGCGCACTCGCGGAGCCACCCGCCGCTGTGGTAGGCGAACACGTGCGTGGCACGCTCGGAGGTCTCGGAGTGGAGGACGTAAGAGATGGGGACGGCGGAGAGGAGGAGGAGGACGACGAAGGACTTGGCGGAGCAGCAGAGGGAGAGAGCCATGGCTGTGTTTTTGTGCGGTTTTAGCGAATTTTTCGGCTTTTTATAAATATAAGAAATAAAAATTGAAAAGAGTACAGTGCTCTTTATTTTTTACTTAAATAAATGGACAGTGGAGATTCCAAGATGATGGGCCTCTATTTTAGGTTGGACTTTTGGTTTTGGAGCTTTTTCCTCATAGGTGGATTTCTTTTGGCAAAACAAATTTATTTGGTTGGACTTTAGGCTTTTTGGAGCTTTTTTCCTCATATGGGGATTTATTTTAGCAAACAAACAAACAACTGAAGGTTGTGCTCGAGTTTGAATGTATGGGTTCATGTCTAACCCAACGTGACTGTAGTGAAGTCACCAAATTTTTTAATATTTTTTTTATTGTTGAATAAATACATACGTCCAGTCCATATGAATGTGTGTTGATACAACTATAAGAAAATCAATGACTACTAGCCGAATGAACCAAATCCTTCTGCAATACATATAGATGTGTGTAAGAATATCTGCATCTAGGGCCATACCTTTTGCCTTTTGGGTGGGCACCGTTGGTGTTTCGGAGTAGTGGTGTTTTGGCAGGGCTGACCGTCTGGAAAGGAGGGCTTCATTCTAGTATTGCTAGGTGGTGTTTTTGTTTTTATTTTTGTGGTATGTGTTTTTATGTGTTTTAGCATTGGGTGTCTAATCTCCTGTTGGGAGTTTCGTTATCCACACATGGGATTTTATAATTTATTACTACTGTGGGTTAGTTTATAGTAATCTATGTTGAGAAATGCTATGGAGTCAATGGTTGGCTCCATAAAGGAGCCAACCATTGACTCCATAGCATTTCTCAATCTATGCTTTCCTTTGGAATATTCTCACATTAGATTCGACCATTTGATTGCCAGATTCGTCTGCTACTGATCGGTCTCTTTATTGTATATATGTGTTTTATTTATAAAATCTTATCGTTCCAAAAGAAAAAAAGTACCAACTGTAACTATAAATATCTCCATATTACATCTATTACAAATCAAGATTCCTCTTGATACCAAACTGAACAAAAGTGTTCCAGAACACATCCAATGGTCTCAGAATTCATTCACAAAAAATGTAATACAGAGAACACATGATTTATTAATTCCATTGAGCAATACATGAGATGAATTTATTAATGCCATCAACCAAGAACAAGAAACAAGGAACCCATCAAACAAAACTATCAAAACCAAGAACCAGAAACAATAAACCCAGCAAAGAAAACTACGCAATTAAAACCTTGAAATGGCCATAACAGTAGCTCAAAAGCCCTCAGTACCGAACACCATAACTAGAATTGATTCAGAGACAATCAACGAGTCATCTTCAGTCAAAACTCAAACATATCATCAAACATAACAACATTAGCAGGGATAGGCTGACCAGGACAAAGCATCTGCCACGGCTCGAGCATGACATCAAGGAATATGTGGAACATCATATGCCAACTCACTCACCTCAGAGACAACCTTAATCACAGAATTCAACGAGTGGAGGCGATCAGTGAGTTCAGACACTCGAGCCCTCAACCCATTATTCTCGGAAGCAAAATTGATGTAAAGCTGTGTTGCCCCATCAATCATTTGTCTCATCTTCTTGCTTTCATCCTGCAGCTGGCTTACTTGGCCAACGAGCTCGTCTAAATGCTGCTGCTTTCTCATCCGGGACCTACGGGCTGATTCCCGATTGGAAAGCTTCCTCTTTTGCTTGCGTTCATCCAGGTCGGAGCTCGAGCTCGTCGGTTGTGGTTTTGAAGACATTTTGAATCAGGGACGAAATTGGGTGCTAGCAATTGTTATATTATGGTCGATTTTTAAGTTTGGTCGGTGAACTAGTGGATGTGGATTGGTTAACAGGAATTGGGGACGAAATTAGGGTTAGGGTTAGGGTCTTGGATGATCAAATTGGGGTAGCTCATGAAAACACATAGAACCAGTAAAGGAATACAACTGAGAAGGAGTGGAGGATCCTAATCCGGCGCATCAAAACGGAGAGCGTCATAAAAAATCGAACATGGAAATGGATTTTTGAAATTTCGATAATCTGCCTGTTCGAGAATTATCTGNAACTAAACAGAAAAAAAATAAAATAATAAGTAAATAAGTTGAAAAAACAAAAAATAAAGCATACAAGTGAAATGAAACATGAGAGGCAATGAAAGGAAAATGCTAACCTTATAGAAGCATTGCGAGGTTGGCGAAAGGAAGGCCACAAGGGTGAAAAATGGGGGTATTTATAGGTGGAGATGAGAGATTTGAGCAGTGGAAAATGTATTACTTTAATTAAGATTAAGGAAAAAATCTAATTAGTGAGTGCCGCTGATTGGTGGGTAATGTACGACAACTTGGAATACAGCTAATGACGGTCTTCCACGTATCTTTCCTTCAAATATTATAATATCTACTAATGCTTTGTGTTTGTATTAATGGATTTTATTTTAAATCATCAAACAAAGTATCTATTACCAAAAATAATATTCATTTCATTTCAATGTTTTTTCTACCAATCTCACTAATTCAATTTTAAAACAAATTATTATTATTATTATTATTATTATTATTATTATTATTATTATTATTATTATTATCATTATTATTATTATTATTATTATTATACACTTGTTAATAAAAAATATTCTTCACTCATTATCTATTAAAATTTATATTAACTTTATTCAAACTGACACTGGGTTCCGTGTCTCCTTGGGTGATTGATTTCATAAGAGCACCCACAATGCTTCGGGTCTCTTTTTGCATATGTGTCAAATAAATAGACTTAAATCCATAATGACATGGACAAACCAAAACTAAAAAATCCAAAATCTATCCAATGCAAAAAAATAAAAAATATTAAGTCTAGAATACCTTACAACCAATAAAAATATAATAATAGTAAATGATTGCTATTGTAAGGTTCACACTTGGGTTGCTATTGTAAGGTTCACACTTGGGTCCAAAATAGACCCAATAGTGGACTTGGTCTCTTTTTTTATTGTCACATAAGCTAGACTAGGTCTACTTTTAATTGCATTGTGAAATATTTTTTTATAGACTAGGTCTATTTCCTACGTGTCATGTGATTTTTTTTTTTTTTTAGCACTGTGGGTGTTCTAAGTAATTTGATTTTCTTTTTAGGGCTATATATGAGTTTTATTAGTTGATTGAACTAAAAATTTGATAACTTTTGGTATATGGTTATTTCTTCGTCTTGATGATGAATAACCTCACAATGTGCATGATTGTAAATTTTTAAGTTAAGTAAATAAATTTTAATGTTTTTTTCCTTATCAAACTCGATATGTTTGCTACATTTTTCAGATATTCACCTAGTATTTTTAGTTAAATATAAGATTTTTAAAATTTTCTATTCCACGAGTCTTTTTATTGTTACGGAAAAAAAATCATACTATTCTAACATAGTAATTGATATAAAGTTTGACATGGTGCACCCGTGGCAAAATTCAATGATTTATACATCACATTAATTTTAAAATCAACAATTCATACACTAACACATCTTTTATTTCGTGAAAAAAATGTCAAAGTAACATTATTTATTGAAAAATAGATGATCGAAAAATAAACCTAACTTAAGCTTGTGAATTGTTATTGTGGAATTATTATACTTATATATCAAACATTTGTGTTTGTTTTATCCAATCAAAGGCAGAAGCTACAATCTTGGTAAAGAAAAATCTTGATTATCGAGTGAGAACTGTTTTTAAGTCATTTCACCTATTCACATGATTACATTTCACCTATTTCACGATCATATGTTACATTTCAAATCACATCAAAATTAAAATCAATAACTAATAAAATACATACAATCTTATATATCAAACTACGATTACCTCAAAATATACTTATCCCTTAAAAAGTTTTCTCTTGAACATATTAGAATTTAGAGTGAATTAATACATCCCCTCTTTGTTGAATGGATAAAGTAGCCAAATATTTTTGATCGACTTTAAGGAGGCACACTTTATTTGACCACCCACTGAATACTAAATCTGGTTTTGCATTTTCTTAATAATTTAACATGGCTTTTTAGGCAAAAGCCTAACCATATTATGAATACGTGACTCATCTAGCATAATATAATAACTACTTTAAATAGATAAATGAACCATTTTCACACTTACTTTAATTTTTTTTTTTTTTCAAGTCACTTAGTTTATTTTATTTGTCAAATTGTGATAGATGATTAAAAATATTGGAAAATTGTGATAGATGATTAATGGTTACACAAAAAGAACTCTTCCAACAAATATATCTATTTTTATATTAAAATGAAATACTTCAAAACACTATATCAACAAAAGTATGACTATGTTTTGTATAAATTTTATTCTTAAGTAAAAAATATAATTGTATAATTGTTAGTCATACAAACATGGCATTTCTCAGAAAAATGAGTCTCTTTGCCTTCGACCAAACCCTTCTAGAAAGCGATGTAGACCTTTTATCCAATGGCCCAAGGATTATATCATTGGATACAAAGCAGTAGGCCCAAATATATTTACATCTCGTTATTAGCTCACTCGCAATGGGCCGAGGACAAGTTTTACGCTTCATGAGTTTTATTGTGAAGACTATTTTTATTTATACATATATTAACTTTTAAGTTTTATTTTTAAACATAAAATTTGTCATTTTGCTATCTTTCCTCCCTCCATCCCTTTGGACCCTTTCTGTTTATTTTCTCTTTTATTTTTCTTTTTTCTTTTAACTATGTAACTAAGCCATTAAATATTGACTAGCATAACACCATTTATCATATACTATACACCTGCTATATTATAAAAGAAATATATAACATAAAATGTCACGTGAACTTTAGTTACAAATGTGTGCGCTAAATATTTTTTTAGAAATATGCTATTCTCATACATATGATTTTATTTTTAACATTTGATTTGGCATATGAACAATAACATTCAATATATATTTGATACTTACATATATAAAATTTGACTTACATAAATAAAAATTTGACTTAACTTGTTAAGACTCGTTCGTATTTATTAATAAATAAAAATTTTCCATAATTTTTCGAACTTAAATTGCCTTGTTAAAATTCCTTTAACAAATAAAATTTGAGCTCGTTAATTAGATTGTTTTTACCGGTCATTTCTATTTGGGGCTCTAAATCCAGCCAATCTAACCGGCTGTTCCCTTACCCAACTTCCGGCAGGTGCTCGCCCTTGCTCCGCCTCTATCCCAGCCGGCGCCACCATCTCCGGCTACCTTCCGGCGCCACGACGCCCTTCATCCAGCTCGAAGTGCTATATTTCATAATTTATCGGTACTCCTCTTTGTTGTGAAAGAAAATCGGTATGTGTTGAGAAGAAAATTTTATTTGTGAATCGAGAACTGCCATGGATGCTGAATCGAGCTTCATGGTGCCGTATCAGTGATTTCTGAAAGAGTTTACTGAAATAGTTTTGATTATGACTAATTAATTGACCCGCTTTGAGGGTTTCAGAGTATGGCAGCAGCCGTACCCAATATTTCCTTTTCCTCTTCTTGCACATCTAGCCATACAAAAGGCGAAATCAAGAACGGCTTCTGCATTTTTCCCAAAAATTGAATATTTAGAAACGAGCCCTCGAGCCCCTTTTGGTTTGGTTTAAATTTGGTTTTATAATATTAGTTTGACGACCTCATTTCGAACTACTTTTTCGACCAAAATTTCTGACGAGCTTCTTGTTTCAGGGTTTATTTTTTATTTTTTTATGGAGCTTAGGGAATATGCATGCTTAAAAAATGCACCTTCAGCGAATGTGGCTACATCAAGTTTTCCAAACAAGGTAAATGTGATGGCCCAAATGGAAGACCGCGAGGGATTTGCAGATTATGGTTCTTCCATGGATTTAGATGTTGACCTCCGAGAAATTTATTTCATGATCATGCATTTTCTGGCCGCTGGCCCATGTCAAAAAACATTTAGACAAATGTGGGAGGAGCTTTCAGAACACGCACTCTTACCTCGAAGATATCATGCTTGGTATTCGAGGAGTGGTACAGTCTCTGGGGATCAAAACGACGATGGGAACTCGTTTCCTCTAAATTATGACAATTTAATTGGAAGGTAAGTATTGATTTATGCTCGTTATGTTTTTTTCCATGTTGTTTCATGTTGACAGTGATCCCGGATCCATAGTTGATTTTGTAGTTCGATAGAAGGAGACAAGTCTCGTCTTATGCGTGGCAATGGGTTTACTTAATGTATTTCCTGCTAATATTTAGTTAATTTTAAAATCCTCATTCACGAGATACTGTTTGTACATTTGTTTAGATGGAATTAAAAGGTATAACCACTGTGATGCTATATTAAGTAGTCGTAAGAGTGTAATTTTTATGCTTATGGTGCCCTAGTGTATATTCTGTAATTAGGCTGAGTGGGTTAAACATTCAATGCTCGTGCCATGCCAACAAAATTAAAACGTGTCAAATAACTGAGGGTCCACAATAGCTCAAAATCTTGTAGCTGGTTTTCCAGTATTAGCATCATACATTAATAAGATGAACTTTTCCCCCCGCTATAAAGTGGCTTCATTCAGTTGAATGTTTAAAATCCTTTTACCAGGTACCCCCACATTGGAAAAGATCACTTGGTCAGACTCATTAAACAATTGATGCTGATGATGTCTCCTCCATCACAGTGTACATCCGGAAGAATTGTTCCTAATGCTCTTGATGTTCCTACCGTACTTGGAACTGGGACATTTTCTTTGTTGTCAGGTAAGTGAAGTTAATGCCCCAACCATGTTTTATTTTGCTTACATTCCCTGTCATTATGTTTTAAGAAGCAATGTCTGTCGTATTGTCAGTTAGAGATATATGTTAACACAACAGTCAGTTATATGACTGTTCAGTTCGTATCTCATGTATTAGATTCTACATTTTGGATTATTGATAGTTTCACTTGTTTTGCGTAAGACACTAAAGGTCTTTAAAGATATTTTTATTCATGAAAAGAAATGGTTGCACTTGTACGATGCTGAATGCATACGTAAGAGCAGAGGCATGCACTCCACCAGTGCCGGCTCTTGGGCTAGTTGGCCAAGGCATAAGCCTAGGGCCTCTAGTTAATAGGGGGCCTCGTTTTTTAATATAGTAAACTTTTTTTAATATTAAGTTGTAACTAAAGACAATTTTGCAATTAGTAAACTTACCCTTATTATTATTATTATTATTATTATTATTATTATTATTATTATTATTATTATTATTATTATTATTATTATTAGTGAAAAACAAAACGAAAAATATTCTAAGAACTTAATATATACATTCAAACAAATAATGCTTCGCTTTTACCTTCGTCGAAGTCAAAAGGTTCAACTACCACCTTTCTTGCTTTCAAGTCTCGGGCGTGGGAAGGTTAGCAAGGGAAGGAGAAGACGTTGATCATTTTCAATTATAATTATTTGTATTATCTATTTATTTAGTTTTAATTAATGGTTTTCAAGCGGCTGGAACCATTATTTATTTTTCATACTCCTCTTCTTTCTTGAGATTATAGTGTAGATATGTTATTATTTTTCAATTTGTAATTTTTGTTATTTCAACAAAATTTTATGAAATATATTTTTTATTTTACTTAATTTATTTTTATATTTAAAATATTTTGTGCATTTAATTAAATCTAATATTTATTATTTTTCAATAAAAAATTAAGAATATATTTGTTGGAATGAGGCCACTATGTAAAATTTTAACTAGGGCCTCTACGTTTCTGGAGACAGCTATGCACTCCACAATTTTTGTATTTGTGATGCATTATTTTGGATGCGTCCGTTTAATTCATGTCTCTCTCTCTCTCTCTCTCTCTCTCTCTCTCAAATATGTCGGTGATCTGTATTTCTCATCATGCAGATGAGAGAAATAAAGTAAACAAGCAAGTGAGACACTTACCATCTTACCTCCGCTGGCCACATATGCAAGCCGATCAGGTTCGAGGGCTCAGATTGAGAGAAATTGGAGGTGGCTTTTCAAAACACCACCGTGCTCCATCTATACGCGTTGCATGTTATACCATCGCCAAACCATCATCCATGGTGCCAAAGATGCAAAATATGAAGAAGTTGAGAGGACACAGGGATGCTGTGTATTGTGGTAAATTTATAACTTTTTACTTTTCATCAATTTGCTGTACCTTAGTGTAGTCATTAAATGGTTTCCAGTGAAGTTGCATTATAGTTTTACTTGCATATCAACAGAAACTAAAACAATGCCTTATTATCTATAGATGATAATTTTGTCCCCAGGATGGTGCTTTCTCTTAGCGTACACTTTGATGTTTCCCCTTTGTGTGAGTCATATGGCATAAACTTTTATTGCTTTTCCATCTTGTAGCTATATTTGATCGTTCTGGTCGCTATGTGATTACTGGATCCGACGATCGTTTGGTAAAGATTTGGTCCATGGAAACTGCATTGTGCCTCGCAAGTTGCCGTGGACATGAAGTAAGTTCACAATATGTGGAATTATATTATGGTACAATTTTGAGAAGTTTACTCATTGCTTTCTCAGTTCAATTTGATGCCTTCTCAACTTCTAATATCCTTGTTCATTACCAGGGCGACATTACAGATTTATCTGTCACCTCCAATAATGCTCTAGTGGCATCAGCATCAAATGATTTTACTATTCGTGTTGTAAGATTCCATTTGCAACCTATTTGAATTCAGTACTTCTTAGCTCTTCAAACACTAAATTGTTGTTTTTTGCAGTGGCGTCTGCCTGATGGTTGCCCTATTTCAGTTCTTCGTGGACATACTGGAGTTGTTACTGCCATTGCTTTTAGTCCCAGGCCAAATACTCCTTATCATCTGTTATCGTGAGCATTGCTCTAAACTTTATGCCAACTTTTTTCGATACTTTCCAGTAAAATTTTCAACGAATTGCAAAGAACTATCTCCTGAATTGTTGTACCATTCTCACTGGCAAACTTGGAAATGACCAGTCCAAGGAAAGATCATCAATAATATCACACTACATTCCCGCAATGCGATTATGGATATGGAATATTTAGCATTATTTACATTTGCTCGTGATTACCTTTGCTGTAATTTCCGATTGTCATGATGTTTGTGGCTTTCTGGCTCACTTGAGATGTATTTTATTTTCTTGTTTACTCATAACTAGCATTCTCTTGTTCTCTATTCTGCACTAGAACTGAAGCCTGCCGTAGTTTTGTTTCGAATAAACTGTGAATTTTTATTTCTATTAATATCAAATTTAGCTCCTTGATATTCTCTCTACTGGTTGAGTAGAAATGTTCTTGTCGCACAGAGCTCAAAGCAAGATTCACTATGTTTTCTGATCAACCACTAACATCAATAGGTCGTCTGACGATGGATCGTGTCGGGTATGGGAAGCTAGATCCTCTCAGTGTCGTCCTCGTGTTTATCTCCCAAAGCCCTCAGATGCTACTAATGGTTAGATGATAACTATTGTCTATTTTATGATGGCGGAAATGATAGCAATGCTCACATGTGTGTATATTAGTGCAGGAAGGAGCAGTGGTTTATCTTCAGGTGCATCATCCAGCACTGCTTTACAGGGCCATCAAATACTATGTTGTGCATACAATGCTAATGGGACTGTCTTTGTCACTGGGAGCTCTGATACATTTGCAAGGGTATGAAATAAATATATTCTTTTATATGCTATATCTGTGGACTATACGCATGTAAATGTGAAAAATAATGGCTTTTGATAAAATTTCCCCCTAATTTAGGGACATACCTTATTTACCAATCACTAACAGTATCATATTTGTGCGTTTTGCATGTTTTAGCTTCTTTTCGTTTCTAGTTGCTTGGTGTGGTCTTGTCATTGCATGTGATATGCTATACTGCAGTACTATAATGACGTCCTATAATGTGGTCTCACATTGCAACCAGGTTGTTATATTTGTTGATATATTGTCAAGATACACTATTATGATGGCTACACCAGTGTCTCATTTATGCTTCTTTGATTGCTCCAGTGCTCCTACAAATCTTGGCATGCCAAGTATTCTTAAGAAATTTGTGTTAACAGGTTTGGAGTGCATGTAAGCCAAATACAGATGATCCTGAACAAGTATGTCATGAAATTGACATACTAGCTGGCCATGAGAATGATGTCAACTACGTTCAGTTCAGGTTAGTAAGTCATTACTGTGTGATTCTTTGCAACAAGGATTTTTTTTTTTTTAATGTTCTGACCGCGTCTTTCTTTATACAGTGGCTGTGCTGTGGCATCACGCTCTTATCCATCCGATTCATTTATCGAGGACAACATTCCAAAGTTCAAAAATTCCTGGTGTGTTATGTAACTTTTCTGCATTCTATACAATTTTCACCCACTTCACTCGCGTCTTGTTTGTGACATTAGTGAGTTTTACTGTAAACTGTTAGTGAGTTGTGCCTTTTGACCTCAAACGATCCCAGGTTTCATCATGACAACATCGTTACCTGTTCACGCGATGGCAGTGCAATTATTTGGATTCCGCGATCTCGGAGATCTCATGTTGGTTCTTATACTTAATTAAATTCTATTACCCGGGATCCTAGATCTTGGAGATCTCATGTTAGGTCTTATAGTTAATTAAATTCGTGTAGTTAATTCTCTGAATAGAATTAAAATTCTAGCAATTGTTCCAGTTTCAGTTTTGTTGCTTCACTAGATGGTAACAGTCTTTTCTTTTTTCTTCCCCTCCCCCCAAATACCTCTTTCTTTTAGGGAAAAGTTGGACGTTGGGTTAAGGCATATCATCTTAAAGTTCCTCCTCCACCGATGCCTCCTCGACCTGCTCGAGGCGGTCCACGTCAGAGATATCTCCCGACTCCTCGTGGTGTTAATATGATCATGTGGAGCCTGGATAATCGGTTTGTGCTTGCTGCTATCATGGGTAACCCACATTCATGCAGAAAATTTTCCCTTTCCAATCGCCTCTATTTACATTTTCATGCTTACGGTTACATTGTGTGCCTTTGTTCTTGAAACTGTTGCTTTATCTGTTAACTTTTGGTGTTAAGTGTATAAAGGGTTGATCTGAAATTGATTTAGTCCTATACATAATGTCTGATACTTCCATGAGAACCTGTTTTAATGGACTCACATTGTATATTGAATAATTTATCCTTTACTCATGTTGATATCGTCCGCATACAGGCATACAGCCAATGATTAATTATGATCTCTCTTTTAATTATGTGCTGTACCACTTCAAAAAAATATTAAAATATAAATCACACCGCGGCGTAGGCATCATAGAGCCAGGATAGGATAAGCAAAATTATTATCAGTAAATTGCATATACATTATTGTCAAAACTGAAGGGTTATTATATTATTATCTCTCTATCAGTTTCATCTCTTATATAGGCCATTTATTGATGCAATATTTATGCATGTGGCAGATAGATTATGTGGTTTCTAGGGTTACAATCTGTGTTTTTATTTATGATATCCCTGCAGATAACAGAATATGTGTTTGGAATGCTAATGATGGCAGCTTGGTGCACTCTTTGGCAGGCCATACAGCATCTGTACGTACTACTGAACTTCTAAGTTCTACTGTTCACATTATACCACAATGACCACATACGAGAATTTAATGTTCAATTATACGCTTGCTTGTAACTTGACATTTATTGACATATGATTTCTGCACTTTCGACCTCACCGACTGCATCACTTTTCTCATATGCGACCAAAAGATAAATTGTCTTCATTTCCATGTAAAGTAAATCTTTTATTTTTCTTGAACGATATTGATTTCCCAAAATGTGCTCAAGTAGTGTATAGTGATAGGTTTTGGAATCAAAGACATCTATGCAACATGAGTAATTTCATTGTGAGTGAGAATAGGAGGCGTGGCCTTCAGGTTTTGGAGGTTAGTTAGAGTGCAATAGCCTACAACGTAGCTTATTTCCCAAAACTGTGACTGCCTGCATAGCTGTCTATTCAGAAGAGGAGACTGTTTTGGCAGAGTGCAACTGCTATCGTTTATGTTTTATGTTTACTGATCATTTTTTTTTTTTTTTTTTTTTTNTTGGGGTAATCTTGCAGACTTATGTCTTGGATGTGCATCCTTTTAACCCAAGAATTGCTATGAGTGCTGGCTATGATGGGAAAACAATATTATGGGATGTGAGTAAATGATTTCCACTTTTCAAAAATTTGCATCTAAGTTTTGTTTGTAATGATCGTTTCTTTATGATGTACTTCTAGATTTGGGAAGGTACTCCTATAAGAGTGTATGAGATTGGTGGGCGCTTTAAGCTGGTCGATGGGAAGTTCTCACAGTAAGTCTTAACGTAATTTGAATGTCAACCCCATCGAATCACATGGGCTCTTCATTCCATTTCCTTTGTCAATAGGGATGGCACATCTATTGTGCTTTCAGATGATGTAGGACAAATATATCTGCTAAATACTGGTGAAGGAGAGTCTCAAAAGGATGCTAAATATGATCAGGTACATGGATGATAATCGGTTTAGATATATTTGATTTTTTCGTACTTGCACAAGATGAATCTGACTGCGTGTTTACGTACGTGTATATTCAACAGTTCTTTCTTGGGGATTACCGCCCGCTTACTCAGGACACGCACGGCAATGTTGTTGATCAGGTGATTTGACCTTTTCTATCTTATCCTTTATTATTTTAATTTTGGACTTGGGAGATAAAATCCAATTCTTACGTAAAATTTGCTTTCTCTAACTAAAATCCAATTCTTACGTTAAATTCTTGTGCTTTCATGTTCTTCACTAGCATCAGCACTTTTTTATCTTGTTATATTTTTTATCTCAACACGTGGCATCTGATGCAGGAGACACAGCTTTCACCATATGTGAGGAATATTCAAGATCCATTATGTGATTCAAGTATGCCATGGCTCTTTTCTCACATTTGATTATTATATCTGCAGTGTTCCATAGTTTCGTTTATTTTTCAACTTTCTCCCAAAGACATCTTTCTAATATTTCGATTACTGTACACTATGTATGGGAATGACAGGCATGCTTCCGTATCCCGAGCCTTACCAGAGTACATATCAGCAACGCCGGTTAGGTGCCCTGGGAATTGAGTGGCGTCCATCTTCCATAAAATTTGCAGTTGGCACTGATATAGGGATGGGCCAAGAGTTTCAAATATTACCTTTGCCAGATTTGGATGTGGTACTTGAGCCACTGCCAGACTATGTCGATGCTATGTATTGGGAACCCGAAAATGATGGCATGAATGATGACAATGACTCCGAGTACAATGCTGCCGAAGAGAATTTTAGCGATGAGCAAACTTGTCTTAGTGACAGCACATCGAGTGATTCGGATTGTAGTGAAGAAGACAAGGTCGCGCGAAATCATAAGGATAGTACACGCCGGTCGAAAAGGAAGAAATCTGTACTCGAAGTAATCTCGATTTCCAATTATATATATATATATATATATATATATATAAATTTTCAAGGTGATTGCATTGTGTATTATTTTTACTCTTTTTTTTTCTCTCGTTTTCCCGTTCCTCCTCCAGGTCGGCATGATGACTTCTTTTGGTAGACGCGTTAAGAAGAGAATATTGGATGGACACGAGGGAACTTCATCGAGGAATAAAAGACATAAAAAGTTAAAAATTACTCACAGGACGTCTAAGCGAAAGTCTACCAAGTCAAAGCCATCAAGAACTCAAAGAATTGCTGCACGTAATGTGATCAACAATATTTCCCAAATAACTGAAACTTCTGAAGGTGAACAAGATGAAGAGGACTCAGCAGGCGAGTCGTCCGACACAGAGTCATCCTTGGAAGAAGGTTCTTCTGTTCAGAGAAAGACACATGAAAATCGACTTGTTGATGATCAAATTCAAAAGACGTATGCAGATGTGGCATTAGTATCTTCAAATGCGTCTGATGATGCAATCAAGCAAATCGGAACTCCCGATTCACAGATCAGCAGAGGGAACAAGAAGAAACTACTGCTCAAAATTCGCCTTAATAATTGTAAGGCACTTGTATCTTCTGAGAATCTCATGGACCAATTGAATAATCAAGCTACATCATCAGGTTTTGGGGCAAATGAAGAAATCCCTGAAAAAGATGGGGTTATTTCTAAATATGGGGATCCATGTTCGTCTTCTGCAATTGGGGCTGATAACGAACCCTCTGAAAATTGTGGCAATGAGTCGAGGGCATTTGCCAGTAGTAGCGATGCCAATGTGAGTTGGGGAAAATCCAAAAGACGCACGTCAATTGTCACGCAGTTCGGAGATGTTGGACGGGCCCCAGCCGAAGGTGAAGATAAATCAACTGAAATCAATCCGATGAACTATGAAGATAAATCAAGTCAAAATAAGCCCAAAACTAAAGTTACCATTAAATTCAAATCAAGCAAGTCCCTAGAGAGCTCTCCTCCCGAACTTCTTGATGAAGCCAATCATATGCCACAATCCCATGTGAGTGATGATGAAACTTGTGACGATGATCCAAGTGTTAGTTTTTCTGACCAAGAGGAAGAAGATGACTCGCCTGACATGGCAACTGATTCTGCTCGTCGAGCTAGATCATTTAGGTTGAAGGCTGCACCAAGGGAGGCTAGTCGAGGGAACTATAAAATTAAAATAGGCTCTGCATATTTACAACCAGGTACATCGAGAAGTGCAGAAAGGTCCTCCAAGAAAGACGTTGATTATTTCCCACCAGAGGGTTCCAGGTATTCTGGAAGATCTAGGTCTTCTAGAAACAAGAGAGAGAATGGGCATAGAAGAGAGAGAAGTTCTTTGGATAAGCACCAAGGGGCTGAAAAAACAAATTGGCTGTTATTGTCAAAGCAGGATATTGGATATCGTTACATACCTCAGCTAGGAGATGAAGTTGTGTACTTGCGGCAGGTAATTTTCTTTTATCCCTTCTCTTAGCATGAACTTTACTCGGTGGAAGGTAAAAAGAAAAAGGAAATGGAAATTAGTTTAATGGTACAATCTACAATCATAAGCTATATCATATTGCAAGAAGTCAAAATTCTTTGTTTTACTGTTTTCAGATTGGAAAAAGAAAAGTAAAACNAAAAAAAAAAAAAAAAAAGGAAAATTAAAAGATGATTGGACTATATTAGCTTTTTAATTAATTAACCCATGCGTCAAAGATTTATGTAATGGATACAAAGACATTTTTATACTTTTCTTTTTCTTTTTTAGGGCAAGAAGTTGATATAGAGCTTAAATTTGCGGTGATTTGTTCCATTGATGATTTATTATCTTGTGAACCGAGAGTGACTGTATGTTCAATATTCTGCAGGGCCATGAGGATTACTTGGAGTTGACTCAGGCACAAGAATCTGGACCATGGGTGAAGCATGGAGATAAGATTAGAGCCGTCGAAGTTTGTTCAGTCGAAAACCTCAAGTACACAACTCAACGTGGCTCTGGCGACAGCTGTTGCCTTATCTCTCTGAAATTCATCGATTCCTCTTGCAGCGTGTTTGGCCGTAAGTTCCAACTGTTATTGCCCGAGCTTGACTTCTCGGATTTCATTGTTGAAAGGAGTAGATATGATGCTGCTATAGAGAGAAAATGGTCAACTCGGGATAAATGCCTCGTGTGGTGGAGGGATGAGAGTGACGAGGGTGGCGCGTGGTGGGAGGGTATAATTACGGCTATTAAAGACAAGAGTGAAAATTTCCCGGGAAGCCCTTGGGAAAGATATCACGTCAAGTACGAAGACGATTATGCTGATTTTCGTTTACATTGCCCTTGGGAACTGCACGATTCAGAAAGGCGAATGGGGCAGCCAACTATCGACTTTAACAGCAAAAAGAAGATTTTAAACGCTCTTACTAAATTAGGGCGGGCTGCGAATAAAGATAAGGTTCTTTCTTTTGCACTTTCCCATTCTAATTAAGTTTTTATGTTTATATGGTTTAGTTTCCATTTTACTAAAATACACTCACAGGATAGTGTATATGTTGGATTGAAAGATTTGATTTGAAGAGAGGATTTCAAATTGGTATATGAAAAGTGGATTTGAAATGACTTCGAATTAAGTTCAAATTTGGTCCTGAGAAATCGAGACCTATTTTCTTAAGATTTGTCCCGTCTATAAAATGGAGCTCTATAGGGTACTTGTAATTTAGGCTGTTGAATATTTTAACAATTAGGCTAATCTATAGACCTTTGGAGGTAGTTTTTATATTATTTTCTAATTATCATTAAGTAATAATAACAAAGGATGCAAAAATCTGATAATGCTGTTGGAATGTGTTCCCGACATTTCAGGATCGATATGGCATCAGAAAACTGCGTGAAGTGGCAGCAAAGTCTGAATTCGTGAACAGGTAGAAAAAAATTTACACGTTTTTTTTTATGGTAGAAAACTGTTGGAATGTTTGTTATTACATATACTTAATGTAATGTTTTTGTTTTTTTTGTTTTTTTTCAGGTTCCCCGTTCCTCTATCTCTGGATATAATCAAGTCGAGGATAGAAAACGATTACTATAGAACAGTTGAGGCCTTTAAACATGATTTTGGGGAAGTTTTAGCAAATGCTAAGACTTATTTTCAGAAAAATGCAGATCTTTTGAGAAAGCTTAACCGGCTCTCCAGCTGGTTTGATGAAACCCTTTCAGACTTGTAATGGAATGCATATTTCTTACATATACCTCGTTCAATTGTGTCAAGAAAACAAGAAAACTGAACCGTTTGCCTCTAATAACATTAGAGGGCCAAACGGACATGAAAATCGAATCATATGTTATGTACAAGAAAGTTTAAACTTGTGTTGTTAGTTTCAAACTTCCACGGTTTGAACTCATGTGACTAACAGAACTAGCCATCTTAGTGTCGTCTCATATATATAGGGAAATATGCGAAAAGACCTTTTTTTTTTTAATTTTATTTTATTTTATTTTTTTATGTTGGTAAAAAGTGGTCACCAATTGATGCTGACACTATATCTCCATATCTAACTGACTTGGACTACAAGAATCTAGTTGCATTTGATGTTTTATTACAGAGCATGAATTGATTTGTGAGTGGCATTTCTTCTCGTGTTTCAACTTCAATTGCAAGCAAACTAATTTCTCTTGTTTTTTTTTTTCTTTTCATTACATTTATTAGCTGTGAAATTTTCTACATTTTCCATCTGTTATTGTGAAGTGAAAGAGAAATACAAAGAGAAATGCACAGATCAGAATGCACAGATCAGGCTCGTAACACGTTATTTTGCCGCTGTTCGTCTCCATATTCATTTTCGAACTCCATGCCATAAATCTGAAATGTATTTAAAAAATAGAAAACCACACAAGTTTGTTATATACTCAAGAAAGGATAATTACAAAACATAATCACAAGATTTTGCTTAATTACAAGAATAGTTACTCAGAAATTATTATTATTATTATTATTATCAACCTGTTGGTGATGCCTGATGCTGTTATGAATTGCAGCTGAAATCCTAGTCAGTATGTACATTGGAAGGATAATGCCACTAGACTTTACTATAATCACCTGCATAAAACAAATAGTTTCTTTTTCCTCAGTAAATAATAAATATTGATTTATTATTGTTAGAAGCAGGCAACAGAAAAATGACAGTTAAAACTTACAGTAAGAAGTGAAAAAGGGTAAGTCTCTTCTCCTATAACAACTCCAAACAAATGTCTGGTGAGAAGTAGAGCAGTTATCTGCAATATCGATAAAAAATTGAAGTTATTGAAAGTTCGTTTCAACTTCGAGTAAATCAAATTTTTGCAAATGCATGAGGCATTTGACCGTCTAGCTTATATAATTAACACAGAATGGTACATATAAAAGCTTTTATTCAAAATCAAGTTGAAATCCCGCCTCAAGCTTTTTCTATTTTAGTTTTACATATAAAAAGCACAATACAGACTGTCACAATTTATAGAAATCACTTGAATTCAATATGAAACCAGAAAAATTGGCTCATATATTCATATACAATAGTGGAAAATTTCACACATTTATGAGCTAATAATGCAACTGTCAACTATGCACCATACAATTTCTAATTATGTTATGGAATGGTTTACATTTTCTTTTAAAGTTTGACAAAGAATATTTATTGAAAAAAATATGATTTTCTAATTGTTAGGCATGACAAAAGTTAGAAGACTTACTATTAATGCCACCAGCCTACAACAAGAAGCACTTTTATTCGCTTCATATGCACATTCAGACTCATAATCCTCTGTTTCAAAAACTTGTCCTATATTTTCTTGCTCTTGTTCATCTCTTGTCACTCCCAAACTTTCCCTGTCAAGAAAAAATAATCCCAATTCCATATTTTAATAATCTACTTCCATATTCTTAAATAGTTAATTTTTTTGTTCATAGGGAAATTGCAGAGTTTGGATAAATATGAGTATTATTTGTCATTAATTGGAAAATTTCTAAGAAGAATCAAATATCTGTTGGGTTTTTGCCATTCTCAAAAGTCAGAATAAAAGTATGTTGTTACCAAGTCATATTTTTTCAACAAATATACACACTTTTGAATTGAAATTTTATATTTTAAAAAACGTATATACAAAGGTATTGCATTTGTATGTACTTTTGTTTAAAAAAAAAAAGAATTTGCACTGGAGAAAAAGATTGGATGAACTATCATGAGGAACAAGAACTCCCAAAAGGAGCTATTTTACAGGGTTAAGCTTTAATAATTGCAAATATTCTGACTTTAAAAAACAAATCAAAATAGGAGAAAGAAAAAAGGAACAAATCATGAGTACCTTATGGAAACAGCTGTATCAATTTGATTGNAGAGATAGGTAAATTTCAAGAATTTATAATGGTAGCACTAAAGATAACAACATTCGATTAAATTTGAAGAGTCGTGCTACACTTACCAGATTGATTTACATATAGAAATAAAAAAAGATTGATTTACATATTGAATTAAAATAAAAATAAAAAAGCAAACGACAAGCATCCGTTACGTTTCTCATTATAATATTAATAATAATAATAGTATTAGATCATATCAAAATATACTTCGCAAATCAATTGGTAAATCAATCAGACAAAATAGGTTAATCCAAAATTTTCTTTTCTCTCAAAATTATTCAATCTTTTTAAAAGACATGGTGATTTAAAAATCAGGTGGATTACTTAAGAATATACTTAGATTATAGTAAAACTTTTCCATATACATTTGCAGATAAGAACTTTAGTTTGGACCATTTTTTACGCTCTAAGCTATAAAGATGAGAACAAATTCTTTCACTTCAAAAATAAATACATTATCAGAAAATTGAAAAAAAAAAATAAAAAATAAAAACCCAAATTGAGTGGTGATAATCAATTTCAAAAAAATGTAAGCACCTGTAAGCAAATTTCACAAGTTGTATTGCCCTTTTCATAGCACCATCTCTGTACACAGTCTCTGTGTGCAAACTGAAAATAAAAAAACCCAATCAAAATACAGCAAATGATCAAATGATGTTTACGAGTCGGTAACCTTTTTTCATTAACTTATATAAATATAGTTTTGAAAAAAGAAAAATAAAAAATCGTACCTTGAGAGTACCCGAACAAGCGCAAGGGGCCTCAAAGCTTTTAGAGCTTTCAAACTCTTCTTCATGGCAAATTCTGCAAATGAACACTTCATAATCATCTATGAATAAAACTGTTTCACTCATTATTTTATCCAAAACCTAAAATTGTAATAAAAAAGTTGTTTTTCAGCTGTTTTTGCAGTTACTCTTGTAAGAGAGAGTACTTATTTTCTATTTGTTCTGTTTTTGGGAGTCTTGGGCTAAGTTTTAAATGGGAGAAAAAGGATGTTGAAATACCTAATATGCCCTTGTTTTAATTTGTTTGACTAATAATGTGCCACACGCGCACTAACACTAAACTGTGGATTACACTTTGACTTCATTAATGCAATTTAACATTAATGATTTATGGATATCTGTTATGCCAAAGTTTTGATCAAACTAATTAATTGTATTTTTAGAATCAAATTATGTAGTTTGGTTTTGTAGCTGAACGGTGACCGAATTATGTCCAAGAGTTGACTTGTTCAATATACAAAACTCAAAACATAATTTTTATATTAAATTATTTTAACCATTAGGCGAGTTGTCCTATTAATTTTTTTATTAATAAAAATATACATTATTTTGCTAAAAAATTATCCTCCTTTTGTTTTCTAGCGTGTGACTTTCGGATTAAAAGTATACATATTTCTTGAAAAAATTTGGGTGTCTAACCGTTAAATGTGTTCTAATAAATGTAGTAATATTTTATAGTGTTAAGAAGTTTGATTCACCCATGTTTTTAATTATAATTTATGTATAACTTGGTATACAATGTTTTGATAAAAAATGCTAATCCAGAATTAATGTTATTAAAAGTTTTGTAAATAAATAATTTAGAAAAATTAACTAGTATTTAGTTTTGTTTAGGCTGACGTGGCCCTATTGAAGCTCCTCTCAGCCCCCACCGAAAAAGCAATTGACACCACAAATTGTGATTTTTGAGATAATGATATAATTAATAGCTAACTTTGGAGAGTTCAATTAAACATTAATTATGGATGTCACCCTTTACACAAGTTGATGGTTTAAGTAAATTAGACCTAAATATATAAACAAACAAGTCAACAGAAGTAAAAAAGAAGCAATTCTAAAACAATAGTAATAGTAAGTATTAACATAGCTCTTGTATTGAAGCAAAATATTAAAATTTTCAACT
Organism: Striga asiatica; assembly: GCA_008636005.1. Taxonomy (NCBI): domain Eukaryota; kingdom Viridiplantae; phylum Streptophyta; class Magnoliopsida; order Lamiales; family Orobanchaceae; genus Striga; species Striga asiatica. Next base: position 130,716 of record BKCP01006915.1, on the reverse strand, counting down.
GAAATCAATATTTTGAACAATAATTTTAACCCTACAATACTAAACAAAATACAACAAAAACTAAAACAACAACATAAAATACATTCGCATTTGACACAAGACATGGTAATAATAATAATAATAATAATAATAATAAATCAAGAGATGAAAAGATGGCTTCAAGTTCAAAGTTTTATTAACTTAGGGGCAAGTATTTATTACTATTTTATCCAAACCATCTCTAAAATGAAACCTCTTGCTTCTCATGAAAGTGCATAATAACAACCTTTACTAGAATTAATTAAAATTTCACATATTACTTATAAAATGTTCAAACTCCATTAAATCCCTTAATTAATCGTTTTTTTTTCATGTAAATAATTGTGATCACCTATATTCCAATTTTAAAGGAAAAAAAAGCCCCATCATTTAGGAACGTTAAAATATTGCTAATCTAGTCCATAGGGAGTGAAGCAATCATTGGTAAGATAGAATCATAGACAAAGCAAATTTAGTTTTGCTAACTATTATTAAATTTTATTCAATTGCTTTGCGTGGCTGCATGTGTTGAAGATGAGGTGCATTCGACATTTTGATCGCCGATTAATGGCGGGCCCCTATTTCCACTTGTATGCCCTCTGGCCGCCTCAAGCCCAAATGGATTTGTGGGCCCAAATGAAGCCCACCAATAGCCCTTTCAATTATTTTAATGTTATTATAATTATTTTATTTTAGTTTTTTGTTTGTTGGAAGGTAATTACCCGCTCCTTGGACTAGAATGCAAGTCTTAGGACAAGAAACTTTTTCCCATATTTTCAATGCATACAAATAAAAAAATATATATAGGAAAAAAATAGTGTCACGAATAACTTGACTAAATATATTCATGTTTCTATAATCAAATCCGTTCCCCAAATGAATCGTAAGGGAAGAGAGTTGAAAAAAAAACATGTGAAGTTATGGATTCTCCCCGTTGATTTATTTTTTATTTTTTAAATGATATAAGATACAATTTTGGTTAGTCCCCAAACTAGTTATAAATTGTTATACCTAAATGCCTATGAGAATTTAGGAATATATCACCATAAATTAATTTCTTTAATATAAATATATCTTTTCAATAGCGTGGTTTATAGAAATTCTATATGA